>BGPT01003060.1:7419-60222 GCA_003297045.1 Symbiodinium sp. clade C Y103 | reverse complement strand
CCCTTTGGTAAAGGGTATCATTACTTTGAAGCAGGGCCCTGAGATGTGAACTGCACTCCTTTAGAAACAGCTTTAGAAAGAGTGCACCATGTCTTCCATGTATTTTGTAACAAATATGGTACTTCTTACATAGAGGTAATACTCCTTTCAGAGAAGGGTAGTATCTCTATTAGACAACATTTGAATATACACATTAGTTTTTCAAGAGTGTGGCATCCCTTTAAACAAATTCTTGATGACTTCATGAAAAAATAACTTGAACCATGGTGCTATCCAATCTTCCTTTGAAAAAAACTGCATTTACTAAATGATATGAAATAAAGTAAGTTACTTAATATGCATGTATGCACAATATTACTTTCAAAAGTGTGTGGCATTCCTTTGAGACAGTAGCCTTCAGGACACGCAGCAGTCCTTGTGAAAGAGTATGACACTGTTTAGTTTCCTGTACTACAAGGAACCCTGTCATATATAGATATATATGTATATAGCAATCCTTTTGAAAGAGGGTTATGTTTCTGTAGGAAAGTGCAGTATGACTNAAATACCCCCTTATTGGTCCTTATATCATAAAATATTGTAAATACCAGCCTTTTTGAGACTGTCCATGCATAGGGGGAATGATTTTTGCTCTAAAACAATGGTTTTAAGCCCCCTATAGCCATAAAACACTGTAAATACCACTATTTTATAGCATTTTTACAGTAAAAATCACCCCCCTCATGAGGGGCCGTTCTGGAAATATAATACTAAATATCAGAATGCGGTGTAGTGGGTTCAAAGAGCTTGAGGCCAAGTCATCGGGTATCCCGAAGCAACAGGGTTTTGCAGGGAGAATCGCGAAAATATATGGTCCCCGTGTTTATCCTGTGTGTACCCCGTGTTTTTCTGTGGAAACCGTGGGTTTTTGGTGAAAACCCCTGTTTTCAAGAAAAACACCGGGTTTTGCTAACCTGCGTGCAACCCGTGTGCAACCCATGTGCAACCCGTGTGAACCCGTGTTTTAAAACGTGGGTTGGAACCCCTTGGAACTGGTGAGAATATAAATGAATGTAATATGTTTTTGTTGAGTTTGGGCTTGCGTTTGGGCGTCCATGACCAGTAGACTGGACAGAGGTGCGCCAATTTTTGAAGACCCACCACATTAAGAAAATCAGAGCATCTCGGGTCATGTTTGTGAAATTTGTTGCAATAGAAAAAACACCGGGTTTTGTATTGAAACCCTGGGTTCTAAGTGCCACCCCGCGGATTTTGCGGATTCGGATTTCCAAGTTATATAAAAAATGTATGAATTTAGATACAACACTCACATTAGTAAATACGTATATTATATATATATATATATTATTTTTTTAATGTATGTCATGTCATGTCATGTCATGTCATGTCATGTCATGTCATGTCATGTCATGTCATGTCATGTCATGTCATGTATGAAATGAATGAAAGAATGAATGGAATGAATGGAATGGAATGGAATGGAATGGAATGGAATGGAATGGAATGGAATGGAATGGAATGGAATGGAATGGAATGGAATGGAATGGAATGGAATGAATGAAAATGAAATGAAATGAAATGAAATGAAATGAAATGAATGAATGAATGGATGGATGGATGGATGAATGAATGATTCTGTATGTATGAATGAATGGATGAATGAATGTAGCTGGTCACAATCCATTGAAAACTACTTTGCATGATACAACTTTGCATCTCCTCCTCCACAGGGTCAGGGTCCAGTGGAAGTGGCGACGGAACCTGGCATGCCAATGGATTCTGCAGCTCGGATGCTGCACCAGGTGAGAGGGGTCAATGGCCGATTCATTTGTAAACCTTGGCAAACCACAAAAAACACAAATCCTTACTGAAATTATCAATCTCCATGGATAGAAGAGGCGAACTGGTTGAAAGATGATGTATGTCAAGCAAAAAATTGTTTGTCAATCTGTTCGGGGACTCCTATGTGGAAAAATAATCATGAAAAACGGTTTCATTTTCGAACATGGTGATTCCGTGGAATTTCACCATTCCGACGAAGATCTCAACCAGGGAATCATGGACACGGGTTTATCCAAACAGTGGGCACACTTCGGCAAACCAACAAAAATACAGATCATGTAGCGCAAAGATGGAATGTTTGGATTTGTGTTTCAACCTGGCTGGGGGTAGTAGAGGAAAAAATATACTTTAATTGTCTACCCTATTTAACATAATCATGTAAAAAATCGCAATTGTCAATAGGTAAATCATCTCATTGGGCCATGGTTTCCGCAACCATGTTTAATCAATTTAAATCATCACAGTGGGGAAAAAATAAAACCATATCAATACATATCAATACCACCAATCAGAGGTCCCGCCTGACATACTTGATTAGATTTGTTGAAGACAGTGGTGGAGGGTTTGGGCACCTGCACTTTGAATCTGGGGGGAAGAGAACCGTTTTCAGATAGGGATTAACCACCAACCATGGAAGTTTGAGCAGCATCAAAAAATGGCATGTGGAGTGGATAAATTTTGTTTAAAATTGTCGTTGGGTACCTTTGGCGAAAACGACAACCTCAAGAGCAAAAACTGTACAAAAACAACCCGGCGGCTGGTTTACCGCGCGTGTGTTTTAGCATTTTCTGAAAACTCATTGTGATCACTCTCATGTTCATCCATTGGTATTTGCAGGAGTTTTGAAGNCGCGCGTGTGTTTTAGCATTTTCTGAAAACTCATTGTGATCACTCTCATGTTCATCCATTGGTATTTGCAGGAGTTTTGAAGCAATAATCATCAATTTTCGTGCAAAAATGTGGTCAATTCCATTGGTTCTATTTTTTTTATCATTTTTCACTGTTATTTGCACGCATTTGTGAACTTCAGGAGTAGGAAGGGGCTGTTTCAGGATGCCTTGTTTTTTGATGGATTTGCGTTTCGCCACAGCGAAACAGCAAAAAAAACGGGCTTTTCTTTTTTTTTTCTCTCGCCACATTTTCATTGCATGTTCAAACAAAGAGTTTCGGCTGTCAAACGGCTCAAGTTGGCACAGGCACTGTGTTCCCAGCGCCATTGCCACTGTGTGGCGTATTGCCACAAGAGTGGGTTAGGTTTTCCGTCCTTGCGAGTTGCAATGCTGTTGGGAATGTTTCTTTTGAGGTCCTTCCAAGCTTGGTCGATCCCACCCGTGTGCAAGTGCAAGAGAAGAGGTCTGTAACGTAGCATCAAGTATGTGTGCAAGTGTAAGAAAAGAGGTGGGTAGCGTAGCATCAGGTATGTGTGCAAGTGCAAGAGAAGAGGTCTTTAACGTAGCACCAGGTATGTGTGCAAGTGCAAGAGACGAGGTCTTTAACGTAGCATCAGGTATGTGTGCAAGTGCAAGAGAAGAGGTCTTCAACGTAGCATCAAGTATGTGTGCAAGTGCAAGAGAAGAGGTCGGTAGCGTAGCATCAGGTATGTGTGCAAGTGCANGCAAGTGCAAGAGAAGAGGTCTTCAACGTAGCATCAAGTATGTGTGCAAGTGCAAGAGAAGAGGTCGGTAGCGTAGCATCAGGTATGTGTGCAAGTGCAGGAGAAGATGTCTTTAACGTAGCATCAAGTATGTGTTCAAGTGCAAGAGAAGAGGTCGGTAGCGTAGCATCAGGTATGTGTGCAAGTGCCATTGAACGTTATTAGCCCACCCCACCCCACCCCACCCCGCCGATCGTCCAAAAAACACAAAAAGGCACGTACGGTTTACCAGCCGCCAGCAAAAACAACACCAAAGTGACATTCTGGCACAACGTCGCGAAAGTTCACGCGAAAGTGTGAAATAAGTGGCACCGTTAGATTTAATCCGTCAATTTCGTATGATTACCCTAGGATGATTTACAGTTTTGCTCGGCGAAAACCGCCGTGAAAGTAACCATAGCCAAACTGGTGTCGCGAAAGTGAAATCATTGCGCGCGACAGCAACGCGACAGCAATGGCGAAAAAAAAACAGGAGCACGCCCTTTCGCTACCCTGTTTTCGACGCCGCTCATTTGGCAAAACATGTATAGACCCATAGACTCATAGGCGATTACAAAACATCACACATAAATTCGGCAGATGTGGGAAAGTATAATTGTGATCGTGATTGATGAACACTGAATGTGAGTTTCGATTTCACGTATTTAGTTCAAGACTTTGTGTTGTTTTCCATTGGTTCAATATGCCTATTTCACCGCGAAAACGTCCCATTTTACTGTAGTGGGACTTTCAGCCGCGGACTGAGGACACGCCATTGGCAGCTGGAGTGACTTATGACTTTTGGGAGTCACTGGAGCGCTTAGCGAACTTGAGCCTTGGCATCAAGGTTAGGGGTTAGAGCTTATTATTGGTTGGTTTTTGGGTGTGCCCAGTCAGCCACGCAGCCACTCAGCCACTGGTCAACAACATGATGTTATCTTTAGGTTTGGGTTAAGAGGGGATTAGGGAGATGGGAGGGGGTTGGTGCTTGAGCCATTCTGCCAGAGTGGCTGAATGGTTGCTTCAAATTCTCGTACTGTGCTCCTCCCTGGATTGGTCACGCAGGGTGTGGCTGCGCTGATAGAGCTTCGGACGATCCTTGAGGTGCAACAAACCAGGTTTTGGTTCGAAAACATGTGGAATTCGGTGAACTCTGAGTGAAACCACCTTTGAAATAACAAAGAATTGAAAGGAACCCCCACATCCCGCAAAAGAACTTGGGACGCATCACCATCACCGCAGTTTCCCCCCCGTTTCATTTGAAAGCATTCCATCCAAGGCATGCTCCCGCACCCAAGACGGCAAGCCGGGGAATCAAACTACCCCATTCCCCACCCAAAAAGCGGGTGGCAACTCTTCTGGACCCGACAGTGATGTAGATGATGTTTGATCGTTGACACCCAGTTTTTGGATCGCTTGTGACAGGAAAGCAATCAGCACAATCCAACAGCATCTATGGATTCCAATAGAAAGAAAGAAACAGGATGCACTCAACAGAACCTTCAAGATGCCTACCCTCCAGTAAACTAACATAGCTATTGAAGATGGCCATAGAAATAGTGGATTTTCCCATTAAAAATGGTGATTTTCCATAGTTATGTTAGTTTACCAGAGGGTAAGGGTTGCTTTCCAGTCCTTCCAGTCCTTCCGGCCCTGTGGGATTTCACGCTGCGGCTCAACGTCTGAGGTTTCGGATCTATCCGGACCCTGGACCGTACAAGCCAGGCGCTGAAGGCACTGACAGCGAGGTGCGGAGGGGGTGATGTGGCAATATCCCGCATCAGATGTAGCAACCCCCAAAAAGGTAGAAAAGTAAACCCCAAAAATCCTATAGGAGAATAGTGGCAAATTGGACCTTTTCGATCTTTTCTGAGGTTAATGATTGAGTGTTTAGATATATTCGGTAGATCTTAGTCAACCAGTGAACCACCTTGCAAATGAAGTGACATTTGTTTGCTTACCATTTTGGTGGCGAAAGAAGATTGCTTAGTGACAATCTCAAGACAACTCTCGAGTTTCTTTTCCATCACATACTAGACTACTAGATATGAAATATGCATATGTATATATACACACTGTTTCTGGGGGGCTGGGCCGTTGGCTCGCCTTCAGTCTGTGACTGAACTCTTGGAGAGGGCGATGGAGAGAGATATATATATATATATATGTATCTAAGATTGGGCATGTTTCCTGGACGGTATTCTTTGATATTCTCACATGCAGCACTACATGGCCAATTTGGGCATTGTATTCTGGTTGTCTTGATTTTTGTAGATTTTAATTGATGAATTGCCCGGACACATGGTTTATATTTGCGCATATGTCTCACCTTTGTGTTTGGTCCTTTAAAGTTTAAGCCCTCCAAGATGTTTGCTTGCGGGTGACCCCTCACTGAGGAGCACTGCGTGTTTTTATTCATTTCACATGCGCTTTGTATGTTTTTTACAGTTTGCTGTGCCAATGGTCCACTGCTGCTCACCTTTCTTCAACATGATAGACGTCAGACACGATGTGCCATACATGATATCAGTGCCACAAGTTTCGCACGCAATTGAACGGCTCCTCAGGGTGGGGTGGATTGGGGTGGGGCAGTAACGTTCATGTACACAGGCGCACGGCATTGAATGCTTCGCTCATGCTACGCAAATGATGTGCTACGCTGATGATCTGTTGGGTGGGGTGGGGTGGGGTGGGGCAGAAACTTTCCAATGCTTGCTACACTGGGAGATCTTCAGTTGCACCCATGCTTGATGTTCTGGGTCCCTCGAGGATAATCTTTTTGTACTTCTACACATACTTGATGCTACGCTGGAAGAACGGTGTTCATTATATGGGAACTTTGTCATTCTTTTACATTCTTGGTAGTGGCGAGACTATACTGTTCTCTTGCGCTGAATACAGTAGGTAGGTCAGTTGATGTTTTGCTTTTACTTCTTTCATGACCTTTATGTCAAGTTGGGACAGCGTTATTTTTTGATTGCAATTCCCCGAGCATGGCGCTCACTGCATAATGATTGGTTGCCCATGTACGACAATGCCACTGCAAAGAAAGATGGCCGTCTATCAAGCGTGTGCCTAGTTCCAACTACAAGTAGATACATATTGAATCATATTTATATATGTTGTATGCATGAGTACTGAAGCTATTGGGTTACATCCAAAATTCTGAGGGGTCAAATCCCATGGGGTTCGACCCATAGATCACCCCTAGCCTGCACCACCAAGTAGGTTATAATGTTATATATCTTTTGACATCCCCATTAAAACCCATCAAGAAACCACTTCGGGTGGGTACACTATGGTAAAACATTGGAATTTTGAGCCTCCGCCGTTCAGGACGGAGGCTCCAACAGTTTGCTTCAGAGATCCTTCCGATCGCAGAACCGCATGAAGGGCATGACGCCGGCCCAGGAACCTGCAAGGGTCATGTGGCATTTGTTGATTTTAGGATTGGGGGAGATTGAATTCAGTTCTACCGTTAGCCCATGGAGATTGATTTTTAGGTGTATAAAAATCATTTGTAGAATATATATATATATATATGTATATACATATGTGGATTACTTAGATTATTGCGATGATCGAAATCACTGCTAGAGGTTGATGACTTTGCTGGGAATGGAATTTGAGGTGCCAGTGAAGCACGGAGTCTCGGGAAGTAGATAGATATTGCTGGAGGGATATGGAGGATCCAAACCGGTCAAGACCTTTCAAGCGCACTGCTGTTTGCATCCCAAATGTCAGCAACAACAGGCAAGATGTTGTGTTTTTGCTAGGGTAATGTCACCCTGGGGCCCTGGAGTAACACGTCAATAAACCCTGACTACGTTGGTTGATCACGAATCGAGGGCGCCCCCCAAAAAAAACATAGTTCAACAAAATTCAGCGTGGTACGGCATTAAAATAACCCCCAAATGACCAACAGCCCCGGGGCAGCATTGACGCTATCCAGACTATCCAATCTTCAAGCAGCTCTCATGCACTGATCAATGCACCATTCGGGTACTCAAAATGGAGGTCCGACAGTCGCCTAAGACCATACCCTCTGGTAAAGTAACATAGCTATTATGGTTGATTTACCTACTAAAAATTGTGATTTTCCATAGTTATGTTAGTTTACCAGAGGGTAGATTGATGAAGATTCCCTTCTACCCCAAAATCTCATGGTTAATCAATATTAATACACAGTTAGCATTACACTTGGGAGGATTTGGGGGCATACATTGCTGGGCAAACCCAATGTTCTAACTGCCTTTAATACGGAGCTGATTGAGGGACTGTTCACCTTTCCAGGCGCGACTGAATATGCAGAAGGAAGAGATGGCCAAGGTATGGGAAAACCCCTGGGCCATCGGGGTTGGAGATACCGTCGAGTGATTTGGGCTGAGGGTCCATTTTTTTTGTTGTGTGTGCGTTTGTATAGTGTTCAAATACAAATGTTCATATTTATACATATGTGTACTGTAAACAATTGCACACACAGATATATGTATATATATATATATTCATATACAATTGCATACACATACACATACATACACATACATACACACACATACACAAATACACACACACACACACACGCATGCACGCATACAGACATGCAGACATGCAGACATGCAGACATCCATACATACATCCATACATCCATACATCCATACATCCATACATCCATACATACATACATCCATACCATACATCCATACATCCATACCTTCCATACAGACACACATCCATACATCCGTACATCCGTACATCCCTACATCCAAACAGACATACAGACATACACACATACATACCTACATACATACCTACATACCTACATACCTACATACCTACATACCTACATACCTACATACCTACATACCTACATACCTACATACCTACATAACTACCTCCCTACCTACCTACATACATACATACATAAACACATACATAAACACATACATAAACACATACATAAACACATACATAGACACATACAAAAACACATACATAAACACATACATACATACATACCTACATACATACATACATGCATGCATACATACATACATACAAACATACAGATATACACAATCATTTAGGTCTAGGAATATGTGTTTTCAAAACATATATGTATATATACATAATATGTGTATATATGTATTTATTTATATATATATATATATGTGTGTGTTTTCAAACTATGTATTTAAATATATGCGCAAGTATGCATTCCTAGATCCTCCCCGTACCCAGATTCAACAAACAAATCACCGCAAAGGACATGTTTTGCTCAGAGGGTCAAGGTACGCGCGTGTGTGAGTAGGCCTGAGCAGATGTAAAACACAGGATTAACTGAGTTGCATCAGGGACGGATGGCAACTTTGCGTATTGCAATCAGCGCGTAGGATGTCATCTCTTCTCCAACTTTATGTATAATTTGCTCACACACACACATAATATACTTCAACCAGCCTGGAGACTTGCGTATAGCTGGGTGCACCTTTCCTCAGCCCCGCCCGGTGGGCTCATGGATGCAGAATGCATAGCTTTGGGCAACCCCCTTCCCTTCTTTTCATGTCCTTCTCCTTTCTCCTCTTCCTTCCCCCTCTTCCCACCCACCAAAACCCCCCCTCTCCTTGCCCTTGCGTTGTTCCTTCCCTTTGCTGTCCTGCTTCAGTTTTTTCGCTGCTGTTTTTATGCTTTGTTGCTTGTTTTGCCTTGCGCTGTCTGCTCCTTCTGCGTGCCAGGGTTGGGTCCTGTGTGCTTTCTCACCCCCGCCCTCCCCCCTTTTTTGGTTCTGCTTGCTTGTTGTGTGCTCGTCCTGCCTGTTCTCTGCCTTTGTGTTTTCCTGTTGTTTCCCCGTTGTTCGTTGTGGCTGGCTGTCTTTGTTCCCTTCCATCTTTCCCTTCCCCCCACTTTTGTGTGTGTACAGACCTCCTCATGTCAGTACGTCTCCTGCATTGCTCAGTGGTGGATTTGCTCGATTACGTCTCATTCAATCCCATGTTTTCGGAGAGAACTGCAAATTTACCAAATCCAAGATCGGTTGGGATTGAAGCATCTCAGGTTTCATTCAGTAGATAATTTACTGCCGTGTCGGTAAAAAAAGGCTGTGACTTTGAGTTTTGAAGGGCCATGTGTGTGTGTGTGTTTAACTGCTAGTCACATGCAGTTGAACTCTCATTTCAAAGAAGTTGAGCAGGGGGCAGTAGCACCATTGCAAGTCTACGGCCAGCGAAGACACTTGCAATTTGGTGGTGATACCAGACCTGATCATTCTGGCTGCAGTCGACGAGTTGCACTGTCGATTTCGGTTCCTGTTCATCGCTGTACTGTGTTTTCATCATTTCAATTACCATTTCGTGGTGAGAATTTCCTACTCCGTCTCGAATGTCAGGACGTTCAACTTAAGGAAATTCCAAAGGAGACGGCAATGTCATCTTCATTTCTTTCACATTTTACTCCACACTGTGTGGATGCAAATGGTAGTGTAAGGTGAGATTACCAAACGCCTTTTGCCCCATACCTGGTGGGCTGTTTCACATTCAAGGCGTTTGCAAGCAAAAAATGGAATGACTATGTGACATGAATTTCATACCGGTTTGGGCCTTGGTAGACCAACTACCAACAAGACGCTCCCAGTTTTGCTTGAAGGGAGAGTTTGCAAGGAAACCTGATTTTTTTGCAGGTAATTAAAAGATTCATTCATCCAAAAGGTTGGTCTGATTCCAAATCTTGTTTGTATAGATCCAGTGACTGACTTGAAAGTCATGGTTCTTCAATGACTCGTGGGGATAGTTTCGTATTTTATTATCTCGAGGCATACATGGGCCTCGTGATTCGCGCCTTCAGCGCCAAAGAGACCCAAGTTCATATGACACTGGGAGTACTGTTAAGCCAGGATTCATCAACCCCAGGTTTTTACATGGGGAATGGATAACCCAATGGCTGGGTGGTTTATAATGGAAAGTCTTATTTACATGGATGATTTGAGGGTACCCCACATTGTAGCAAAATACCGTGTAATGAGAGGCGGCACCAATACAAACCAATCAATTGCAATTTAAGTCACTATGTTGGATGTAAAACTTCGAAGTAGTAGTCAAGGTTAAATTTGTCGGGATTTTCCTTAGCTGGTTTTCATGGGAGTGTTTGAAGCAGGCCACTATGACCCAGTGTATTTGGACTCAATTTAGCCAACTGTTCATGAGCATTTTGATGACTTGGGATATCAGATTTCCCAATGCGGACACCTTCGGGTCAGGTCAAGTGTCCGATTCTCATCAATTATTGACCACTAATATTCAGCATTGCCGGAAATACCCTCCAACAATCAGACGTGGCTAGCTGGGAAATCCCCTGTCCTATGCAAATGTCGGTTGAGTTTGAGTGGGAAATTCATCTGTGAATCGTGGGTCTTTTGCTACTTTTGATATTTTTTTATTACCCTCCAGTAAACTAACATAGCTATTGAAAATGGCCATAGAAATAGTTCATTCTCCCATTAAAAATGGTGATTTTCCATAGGTATGTAAACGTTTACCAGAGGGTACCCGATTGAAATCATCAACCTTTTTGACCCCGGAGGGCAAGGGGATGCCTTGTTTTGGCCCCAGGTAGCCGCCCGAAAAACGCTCAGGAACCGATGGTTTGGTCGAGATGCGTTCTACAATCCGATGGCTCGCAAGGAGGCCCCTCTCATGTTTGTGGGATATTATCATTTGTATACAGCTATACATGTATATTGATTTGTAAACGTGTACTTGAGCTTCGGATATTTTGATAGATGTTTTGGTTGTACTTATTCTTATGTTTATCTATATATATAAATTTAAGTGTATATATATATATATGTCTGTATATATATATGTATATATATGTATGCGTATATATATATGTATATATGTGTATATATGTATATATGTATATATGTATATATGTATATATGTATATATGTATATATGTATATATATATATACGTATATATGTATATATGTATATATGTATATATGTATGTATATATATATATGTATGTATGTATGTATGTATGTATGTATGTATGTATGTATGTATGTATGTATGTATGTATGTATGTATGTATGTATGTATGTATGTATGTATGTATGTATGTATGTATGTATTTATGTGTATATATGTATATATATATATGTATATGTATATACGCGTGTCATGTTGATATTACATATATCTATAGATACACAATCCTTTTACATATATGAACAGATCTTATATATGTATACATATGTATATTATATATTTTTGTGTTCTTAAAAACGCACACACACACATTTGCATCTATCTATCTACATATATATATATGAATGTTCCTTTTGCACGCACAAACATAATCATTTTATATACTATGTATGTTTCTATGTAATTTTTTATGCGCAATTCTTGCATGGAACGGTAGAGAGAATCATAGTGAATTTCATCATGTGCATATACATCATATGCACAGGGACACGGGCGAGAGAGAAAAAAATATGAAACACACATACACATAAATATTTGCATACACACATATATATATATATATGTACATATTCTATATTTATAGACAGGGATTGGGAAATTTTAGACATCCATTTTATAAATGGACCTTACACTGTTTCTTGGTCTTTGTTGGTTCTTGGTCTTTGTTGGTTCTGTTCCAATGGGAGTTGAGTCTGTTGCTAAAACCAGGGTTTGGAACGACGGATGCAACCGAAAACATTGAAGGTCTCACAGTCCAAGCGCAGTTTGATCTGGCCTTGCCACCCCCAAAGGTTTTAATTCTAGCTCTAAAATTCATTTTTTCAGCAACATGATTCAGTGGAGCATACTCTTGACAGGCATGGGTCCAGTCTCCCCCAGTGCACTTGACTTATCGGAGTGGCAAGCAAGGTGCTGCGTGTGATGAATTCCGTGGATCACATGATCAGCAATGTGTACTACGTGTATCCAGGAGTGATGTGCACAAACAGAACCTTCGCGTACGTGTTCCTTGGATTTCCTTGGACCATGCGTGAGTTACTCTCCGGTGGGATTTCGAGGAAAAGGGGTATCCACATTTGCTATAAACCATCGTGAGCCAAGGAGCTACGAAGAATCTCTCAACCACTTGATAGTTTAGCATGTTTAGCTGAATGCGGAATTGAAACTACAGATTGCTGATTGTCGGAACGAGAACTTGGTGCCTGTTCAATTTTGCATATTGTGCATGCTGTTGTTCGCCGCCGGTGGCTGAACACAAATTTGCACCCAGGTACCCCAAGGGTGGCGCTTGTGAGGAAAAACACCTGGAAGAGTACGCCTGCAGGACGATTTACGATACAAACCAATTTGTTTTTTACCTGTGCCTGGGCTCATTTGTGCCATCAAAAGTTGGATTATATATATATATAGAAAACATATAGGCAGATGTGGGATGTTCATCAGTCCATAGGGATTCGTATAGCCATGATAAGGAATCCCTCCTGATCTTGGGATGACCATAAGCCATTCAGCCCACTCAACTTGACCATGGTTCATCTCAGCCTGTGATGGCAGAACCAAGGTCACTGTTGAAGTTCAAAGTTTCTTTGAAGAATTGCTGATAGCACCCCCCAAACGAGAATAGCGAATGGAGATAAGAAGGTGCCTTGCTATTCTCTTAGAGGCATAAGCCTATGATGGCCTACGGTGCGTTTTCTGCCGTGACAAATTTGCGCAGTTTTGCATGATTTTGTTTTGGCATGATCTTGCATAGGCACATGATGGCGCGCTACTCAACCTTCACTTAATTTTTGCTTGCATATGATGCCACGCTACTTATGTTCACTTGACTTTTACTTGCACTTGATGCTACGCTACTTGAAGTCTTTGGCTTTCATTTGCAAAGGATGCTACGCTACTTAATTTTCATTTGCACTTGCGCCGGCACATGATGCTACACTATTTGACCTTTGCTTGATTTTCACTTGCACGTGATGCTGCCCATTTGAATTTCCTTTTTGCTTTCACTTGCACCTGATGCACATAGATTTAGATCTTCTGGCAATGGGGATGGCGCTCCTCATGAGCGCAAAGACAGCTCCCAAAATTCTGGAAGCTCCCATGTCACAGGTCCATGTGGTGACAAAAAATACTTTCTTCGAGTGATCCCCACCATGAGACTTTATTTGGCATATAGTGTGATACAGATTTTGCGATTCTTTCTGGCAAAACTTTCTGACATTTCTATCTGATATTTTCTCTGACATATGCTCTGACATTCTATCTGACATATGTTCTGACATTCTATCTGACATATGTTCTGACATTCTATATGACATTCTATCTGGCATTCTTTCTGGCATTCTATCTGACATTCTTTCTGGCATTCTAGCTGGCATTCTTTCTGGCATTCTTTCTGGCATTCTTCCTGGCATTCTTCCTGGCATTCTATCTGGCATTCTATCTGGCATTCTATCTGACATTTTCTCCGACATATGCTCTGACATTCTATCTGAAATATGTTCTGACATTCTATCTGACATATGTTCTGACATTCTTTCTGGCATTCTATCCGGCATTCTATCTGGCATTCTTCCTGGCATTCTTTCTGGCATTCTTTCTGGCATTCTATCTGGCATTCTATCTGGCATTCTATCTGGCATTTTTTTTGGCATATATGCTGACATTGTATCTGGCATTCTATCTGACATTCTATCTGGCATTCTATCTGGCCTTGAGGTCCGGCAGTGCCCACTGGGATCTGGCACTCGCGGTTGAAGTCTGGCAGTGCCCACTGCGATCTGGAGCTGGCGAGGTGCACGCGGAGGAGACGGAGGAGGAGAAGGTCCGCGGGCAGCTCTGATAAATTCTGAATCCATTGCACGCGGGTTCGGGTTTATCGGAAATCTAACAACCCTCACCTGGCAGGTGGGGAAATATATTAGTTTGCCCGGTCTTGAAACAGATTTTCAAGGGTATGATGCAATACATACCCCAAACAAACGTAAGCATGAAATTGACATGATTGTGGATGCTCCATTAACATGCCATTAACATGCGCCAGGGCAAGAATTCCGCACGGCGGAGTGCACACCGTGGTCCCGGTAGTTTCCCAGTATGACATTGGCAACCAGATCGATTCCTAGATAACCTTGGATATACACCAAATCTATCCAAATCTAAGTAACCCCCAAATTCTTAGACGATTCCTGATATGATCATTTTAATCCCAATTATATCCAATTATTAAGTACGCAATTTTCATAAATTTTCTAGGTTACGACATGGTTGTGTCCGCTGGCGTCTCCCATCGCTTTTCAGGTGCCCGTTCTATTTCAGCCGTCCTTTGGTGCCGTGGCGTCGAAACGTTGAGACGGGAAACATTGGGATGGGATATGAAGCAGCCAGAATGATGAATTTTACCATCAAGAATAGTGAAACAATAAATCCCAGAATAGAGAGAGAAAATCAATAATGAATTGACAGATTTAACCATCCAAGAATAGTGAAACATTGTGACAAAAAATAAACAAACATGTATATTATATATATATATATTTGTATAGATCTAGTCAATGTATATGTTTATTTTTTGCTGTTTGATGTTTATTGTTTGTGTGTTTGAAAATGAAATGTTGTGTTTCAAATGGCTGCTTTAGTAGGAAGCATGATGTTTAAACATCAAATTTATGAATTTGGGATACCCTATCTTCAGACAAACCTATAGCCTGGAATTAACTTCAATACATCCTAGTTACAGTACACGGTATGGCAAGTGGTAGTCAATAAAATGGGATACCAACGGGTCCACAACATGTGTCATGTCTATTGTGAAACCAACTGTTTCAGATTTTAGGTTTCAACATATTCCCAATGAGACGTTGACCATATTTTACATGCTGGGTATGCAATTAGATTTGCCTACGATTTGTGATTTTCTTCAGGTCCCTCTTTGTTCAGATTATTTGGTAAACAATTTCTTGGAGGTATGGTGTTACTCATAGCTTTCGGGATTGGGATCCGCTGGTATTGCTGACATTGCTCATGTTTAGATAGTGACTCTTTCGTTCACATGATAGTCGTACATATGTCATGTGTGTGTACATGATGTACATCTCTGTGTGTATTCCCGCATGTGTTCAGGAGTTGTACATAAGTACAATACATTTATGTTTTCGCAGACTTGCACATGAACATATTGAGAGGTCTTGTCACACATTAAGAACATACTGTAATTGACATTGCATTGGTAAAACTCACAGCGCGAAGATTTTGGTTGTCGTTGCTTACCACCACTAGTCTTCTGGTTGCTGAACTTGGAATACTCTCCAACGCTCTAATCTAGCTGTGAACCATATGGTGCGTTTGTACCCAGTTGATGTATCGTTTAAGACTGGGGATTCTCATGTAAAAACTTGACTTTGGAGGGTATTTTGAATTGTGTCAAAGATCTTCGCACAACATCAAGGTAGAAAGTGAACATTGCATGCACTCCTGAAAGGTTCAGCAACTCAGAGAGACAATATCTAACGATTTGTTGTTAGATGTAACTAACCGTAAACTGGGTTGCAGGCTAGTCCACTTTAGCCATGTTTATCACGATGGGGCCCAATTTACGGCAATTTGAATGGTCTAGCGTTCGATTTGGGGGTGTCCTATTTTTGGAACAAACTTATATTTAATTGTGATAGTCTGTGATAGTAGTTTAATTTGAGACATTTAAAATAATGCCACCCAATGCAGTTTGATAAAATGAAATATAAAATAGTTCAATGGAATGTCAAATGATGAAAATTATGGTTTCACGTAATCTAATCATATGGCATAAAATGTAGTTAATCTAATTTCACATGATAGAATGTAGACATCGAATAACGTCGAATAACGTTATGTTTTAAATTTCAATGTAATACATGTTTTTCAACAAATAATAATAATATACTGCAAAACTATTTCAACGCTGTTCTGAAAATACAACATATTTCATTTAATAAAACATAATGTATTTTAGTTTAGAATGATAGGAACAACACATATAATGTTTTTGTTTTGGTTCCAATGTATTTTTTGGTGCTATACTACCGTGTCATATAGTTTACAATGACTCGATATAACAAAATGTGATACCACATGTCCAATAGCAATGTCAACATATTCTCTATTTGTATACCTGTTTTAGCTTAAATAGAAAAATGCGTAACATATGATGCAAGAGGCACTAGAATTGCAATTTATTTTGGTTTAATGTAAGGCAGATTAACAAATTAAGATTTATCAAACAATGATATAGAAAATATGATGTATTTGTCTCATAATCAAGTTGAAATATTTATATATCATGAAACAGAATGCACGCATTTACCTTCACATATATATATACAGATTTATTCTGTATGAGATACTTTACTATATTTTACAGTAACTTGATATGATGTATTTTGTTTTAAGACTTTACTATATTTCAAAAAAATAGTTCATCACATCATTTCATAGAATATAGTTTACTATCATATTTTGTAAGGTATAGTGTTCATATTTGACAGTCATGCGATAGCATATGATTTCATAGATACACATTGAGACAAAAACAGCATAATGAACAGAAATTAAGCCACGAGCAAGCTGGCAAAGCCACAAAACAAATCTGAGAATGCCTTGGTTGAGAGTATAGTTGCAGATATAACATGTTTAACACAAACATGGGCAAAACCCATGGACATCCACTAGACAAGAGTACACTCCAACGATGCCTGAGAATGGTACCGCATTTCTTGCGGCAGATTATTCAGCAAGACCATCTTACTTTGTGGTTCATTTGTGAGTCCAGCTCGCAAGATTGAATTCAAAATGCCATACCACTTATAAAGAAAACATATCAATTTTCGGGAACCGTTTCATTAATTTTCAGAACATGTTGTTAAATCCCCAAATGCTCAGGTTATTTTGTTTCCTTTTTAGACACATCACATCCCACATCATTCAACCAGTTTATACACAGAGGGGGATAGGGGAATATATTTATGTATCAATAAATAAATGCACAGGTGAATGCACATTTGTTTTGCTGTTGGGTAGTCCACGACTCCAAGAACTCAACCCAATGTTCTTGAATCAGAAGTTTCAAATGTAAATATTCATATTGAAATCCACATGTTGGTTGCTCCAACATCACCCAACTATCCTACAAGTGGTCTGAGGCAAAATGTCCAGGAAACAACCATGGCTAATGCTAAAGAAGGACGGTTCCATCATATAGAAGCAGCGCCCGAAAAGAATCAAAGAGGATGCCAAACAGTGGGAATTTCTAGTTATATGAAGTGCATAGAATATATAGAATGGAATTCCCAGCCTGGAATGTTATATAATGGTTACTGTGTCGCTTGTGCCCGCGTGTTGGTCTCGCTTGTGCCCGGGTAGCTACTTGAGACTCAAAGAGAAGATCTTTGAAGCACAGCAGGATTATGTTGCCGTATAGCAGCCGACTCACAGAGAAGGGGCTTCAGCAAGAATCCCATTTCAAGCAACACCAGTTTTTAAACGACAGTAGATAGCGACTTCGACTCAAACATGGCAAAGCGGGCTGCGAAGAAGCCGGCGGCCGCTAGTGTACATATCGCTGATCACATCGTTCTCCACTGCCCCACTCCGTGTCTCAAGACCTGGCCCCCAAGTCCCCCCCAAGCCCCCTAAAAGTGAACCCTAACCCCCAACTCCTCAAGTCAGTTCCCCCAGAATCCCTGGTCCTCCAAGCCTGGTGTCTGCACCAAGTCCGCCAAGTCCCCTGAAGTTCCCCCTAGTTCCCTGGCCCCCCAAACCCCATTGTCCCACCTAAGTCCCTAAATTTAGACCCTAAATGATTGTGAAGTAAGATACGTTCACAACACCAATGCCAAGTCCCTCAAGGTCCTCTAAATTTAGACCCTAAATGGCTGAAACAGTGTACATGTCCATCTGGGCGCAAGTGAGCCGTTTCTATGGGCGCAAGTGAGCCTGCACCCTATATAATAGCCATCCCCCCAAAAGATAGAAACAAAATGAAACAAAAACTGCTTCTAGGAGGAGAGTCGGATGATATTCCATACAAATTTCCAGGTTTTCCCATGTTTCTATGACTTTGGGGGTGCCAAAAACCATGGGAATTTCCGGCTAAGATTTCGGGCTCGCCCTAGGAGATGGTAGAGACCTTGGTCCATGAAGGATCCCACCATGCGACGGCCTACACTCAAGACGTGGAGTTTCAGGGGAAGAAGGTGATCCAGTTGGGGTTGGGAATTCTGTCCCCTGAACATATGGAGCTTTGTCTGAAAATTTAGGGGACAATCCCCTAAATTTAAATCCACTTTAAAAAATCATTATCTCATTATCTCCATTATTTAATGGCTATTTGGGGGGTGTACCATGTTTCAGGCACACCCATATCTCAAAACAATGCCCTTATGGATCTTATGGTGCTCAATGAAATGTGGAAATGGGTTTATGAAAATCCGGGATAGGCTGCCTGTTTATGAGAAATTGTACGGGGAATCTGATGACAAACTGGGTGATGCTGATCATTTGCTGTAGTTGCTGGTTTCTTATTTCTCATGCTTCGTTTCCTGTATCCCAAACTGACAGGATAACCCCGAATTGATTCATGTAATATGTTTGGGGTATGCTGAACCCACCAACCAGTCATCTATTTGTATTAGGGAGTCCCATCCAGCCATGTCCGATATCGGATGAATTCTTCGGAGTCCAGCGGTCCTGGTGATTCAGTTAAACTGCTGGCCCCGTTAAGCAGCTACCCAGCTGGTTGGACTTTGTGGTTTTTAGCCCATGTGTTGTTTGGTTGGTTGGCTGGCTGGCTGGCTGGCTGGTTAGTTGGTCGGTTGGTTGGTTGGTTGCGTGTTTGTTTGTTTGTTTGTTTGTTTGTGTGTGTTTGTTTCTTTGTTTCTTTGTGATGGTATTCGCCATAAAATGAGAGGCTTGTTGGGATACCAAACCGCACCATTCGGCCATGAGTGCCGATTTGCCAAGATTTGCATTTGTAGGGCTGAGGATTGCCAGTTGAATCAAATCATGGTCAGGTCTGCGTAGATGATTTGCACAATGGAAGTCATTTCATTTGGGGCAAGCGATGTGAAAGTCAAGATGAACGATATCCCCGTTGTTGTAGATTTCCAGAGTTGGTTGAAGGGAAACTTTCCACTTCTGAAACAATTCATTGTAGATTTGGTTGAAGGGAAACTTTCCACTTCAAGGCTTACCTTTAAAAAGGTTTCATTGTAGATGTACATGCTGCGGCCAGCTCCTCTATTTCAACATATTTCAACCATGATGTCGAACTCCCTGGTTGTTGAGATCTGCGTCAGGCCTATGGCCGACACACCTGTCAAGAACTGGCCAAGAAAGAGCCCCTGCAGGTTGGGGAAGTTGGCACCGCTTGGGATGGCGAAACCAACCAGTTCTGTGCTTCACCCTCATACCGATCCCCGGGAGATTGGTGTGGGTACCTGTCAGAACAAGCGCCACGACGCATGCCAGAATACATGTCAGAAGATGTGTGAGAATATGTATCTGAAACTCTGTTAGTAATGATGTGGTCTGAAGGCAATGGAGAGAGAGAGAGAGAAGGATACATCAGAATAGATGTCAGAACACATCTCAGGAACAAAATGAACGACTATATGTCAGAGTTCTGTTAGAATGTATATATGTCACATGGGTTTTTCGGGATCAAATAATATATCACAATATTTGCCCACTGTTAATGCCAGAAGATATGTCAGGATATCATCTCAGAGTATATGCCAGGATACTCAGGCTGCATGTGAAAATATATAGGTTAGAGTTAGAATATGCCAGAGTATACATGACATGTACGACCAATCAGGGTGTATTTTTGGCGTCGGTAAATGTCAGACTATGTGCCGGACTAGATGTCAGTACGTAATAGCATTTCCGCATGCCATCATTGTTGTCAGGATTGTGAGAATTCTGCCAGGGATCAAAGGCAGATTTTAAGAATGTTAGTCATTGGAACCATCACCAAAAAGAGCTGGCTGGTGGTCTCAGTATTTAGGTCTTTGCCATACCTGGAATGAAGATGTCTAGTTGACTATTTTTGAATACGGATAGGGTACCTCAAAATCTGTTGATTTCACATTGATATTCCGATTTTGGTGTAACAAATGCCCCATGGACATGGATTGACCTTGGCGTCCATGATTCATTGGTTAAAATCCTGAATTTTGACGGCGGTTTCAGCCAAAGGTAAAGTAAAGGATGCAGTACCCTCTGGTAATATGACAGGTTGTGCTTTGGAAAATGGCCCATTTAGAGATGATTTACCTATTCAAACAGGTGATTTTCCATATACTCTGTAGCTATGTCAAATTGCCAGGGGGTAGTTTTGGATGGGTGATTGGACGGTTTTTTCAAGTGATTGCTGCTGGGTAAATCATAGTCACAAGGAACTCACTGTGACCTCACTGGAACCATGGTCAGGCGTAACTATCCGGGAAGAACCTTATTTCAGGTCAGTGACATATTATCATTTATCCAGATTACTCGTGTCAACCACTGGCGCTTGTGTGGTTGACCTTCCAGGCATTGAAGAATGCGGACAGCTTTTGCTACTACATCCAGGACTGCTGGATACTGCTGGATTTCAATTCATGTGACACCCTGATGCAACAAAACATGCGCATGAAAGTTACCCTCTGGTAAACTAACATAACAATGGACAATCACCATTTTTAATGGGATTTTACCAGAGGGTTAACCAAACAAATGTGTGGAACATCACCATGCAGGGATGTTTCAGGTCGATCATCAGGACTCAACGTTAGTGTCAGGACATAGCCACAGGTCCTGCCACCAAAAAACATCACCAGCCCTTGTACCAGCTTCAATCCGTTCAATGGGCTCACAAACAGCATTTGTTTGTCAATCACATCCACCGTCCACCCATAAATCAATTGATTTTACTAGGAATCTATATGTTTGCTATGTAGTAAACACACACTCATCACCTATATGTAATCATATATAATCATATAAAATCACAGACACACACACATATATATATATATTTATACACGTACACAGATACATAGACTCATGTAGATACAAATACTTTTGGAGCAAAAGGAAGGTCTCACATTGCAATAGACATCATTTGTATCCGATATACATATACACATGGCAACAACAACTTTTGCACAAACAGATGCATACCACGATGCATGTATGTAATGAGGTGTATGTATATATCTATATATTAAATTATATATGTATATGGCTATCGTAATCATGTCTATGTTTGCATATATCAAAAGACTAAACCATGATGGTTATATGCAATTACCTATAGCCATCCTAGATGGAAATCTCCAACAAAACATCAAGCGGCTTGGCCAATCTGCTCGGCTGTATCTCCAATTTAAGTATCAGTTTACTGGGTTGTTTTGTCATTTAACAAGCTTGTAGTAACTGGTAGGTTTTTATCATTCAACGCGAGCAGCTAATATGATTTCGAATTCAGGATGATTTCAACGTTACCAATTGTGGCTGGCCTTCGTCCTGCAGGATGCTGCAGATGGTGTTCAGGACCATCCTGCAGAACAGGCGTGGGAAAAAAATGCACAGAGTCACGGACGTCATGCTTGAAATGCCGAACGCGCACACACACACATACATATATATATATACATAGTATATAATAGTAGGTATATACATATATATATATATATTATATCTACAGAACGTGTTTCATATATACATGATGAAAACATAGATATTGATATACTTGTACATTGTATGTATATATGTATTCATGATATACGCGTATATTCACTTTAATATTTAATGCATGTTTGTAAAATAAAAACTTCATAACATTGCCCCATGATGATGATATGATTACAAACTACACTTCTTTTTAAGCGTCGGCCTGTGATGGCACATGATGGCACTGACGTGCATATGGATATGTTGAATGAAGCATGGATGCCCCTCACATTATTTTAAAACCACCTTTGCAGGTTCATGTGTGATTTGCATAATTCGCAGTTGGTTTGATCTTCACCCGTTTTGATTCTGTTGGGAAATCTGTTCAATCCCTCAGTGGTGGAATCTTCTGTTTTCTTGATCTCACTTTATGATGTTTCACCTTGATTATGTTTAACCAATATTATGTTTAACCTTTGATCATCTGATTTTGCCAAGTCTCCAACTCTTTGTCGAAATTCCCAGTTTCGTGGGAGATGCCTCCAATCTTCCCTCCAGGTCGCCAGCAGGTGTCCGAAATTTGCGGAAGTTGAGAAACCCGACAATGACGGGGATTGCGTTTGCCCTGCAGGAACGCAATGTGCCGAGGCAGCGAGGCACGTGCACCAGCAATCTAAGGTGGCAATCGAACATTCCTTGCTTATAATATGATATAACATGGGGATTTTCCATTTGTTATGGGATTTTTCCATTTAATGCCTATAATCAAGCATGAACTATTCATTGAACGTGGTGATTTTGCATTGTTTCGGTTGCCATGTTTGAGGTGACATTTGCATAGAGACTACATGGCAAGAGCACCATTGTAAGAGTTGTCAGAGCGTAGCCAATTTTTCTGCAAAGAGATGTAGAGAAGAACAGTGCGGAAGTAGCAAACAACAAGCCGCATTCAACCAGACAGAATGGCTGGAAACCTACAAGTGATTCCAATGGCACAGGTTCGTCTCTTTCTGGAGGATGGGGCGTTGAAAACCAGGGGGCGAATCCATGATTGGGTTTGCCTTGGGACGGTACTTGAGATTATGATCCAAAGTGACTAAGGTTTTCGGCATCAATTAAACCACCTATCAGTAGGGCCAAGAGATTAAAATGCAGATCAAATATAGGCAGATGATGGGAGGTAAAACCAACAACTAAAACCACCCCGAGATAGAGATCAGTGTGGCAATGGTCAACACTTCCCATCGATCCCCAAGTTCATCAGAAATGCTTCATACAAGCCTTTTAAAAAACCCATCTTTCATTGGAGGTTTGCTCTTGGGATTGAATGAATGTCAACTGTCAAACCTGGATTTTCAAATTTGGTTGATTAATCCCTTCCCCATCCTTCCCCCTATTAAACATCCCTCAGAAACCATGGTTTTTGAATCGGATGTGACATATTTGGGATGGGATTCATGCGGCCCAAAAAGTGACCACTCCAAGGCCACTTTGGTGGACGCTTGGGGTGCCCGTTCTCCGCAACTGCACGGTAGCGCCAGCCATGTTTGGCATCAAGGGAACACTTGTAGGAAGGGTAAGTTGGGTCTGAAAACTGGACCAACTGGAGTCCATGGTGGATACATACATGTCTTTTTACATTTATTGAGAGGGAGAGGCAGTTGCATGGTTAAACAGAACCACAGATTGATCGTATTCAATTCTTATCAGGAGACTCCGGTCAATTTCCATTCAAATCCGGGAATGTAGTTTTAAGATGCTTTAAGCATTCTGAAAGCCCACATTTTCTCTACCAGTTGAAGGTGTTTCTGACTTGTGCAGTGTTCATCCGGTCGTTAAGAACTGCTGAGATTCACCAAGCAGGCGCAATGTCCACAATGCAAACTACTTCAATGCTGATTGTATGGCCTGTTCTTGTGAGGCCAGGAGAGGGGGGTGGTGAAAAGAGGAAGCAATTTTAAAAACCTTCATGGGGGATTGTTGGTTTTCGGCAGTTTGACATATGTTTGTTCTGCTTGATTTGTGAGGGCCATCCTTGATTCAAGCAGGGAATACCAGCTATATAACATACACACTATCTATAATATTTACAGATACACTATGATACATACACCAAGAATTCCGGTAAGTTCAAGTCAGCTCGGATCCCGCTGCATGGTTGGTGCTTTCATTGATTTG
The DNA here is from genome assembly GCA_003297045.1 of Symbiodinium sp. clade C Y103. Classification (NCBI taxonomy): domain Eukaryota; class Dinophyceae; order Suessiales; family Symbiodiniaceae; genus Cladocopium; species Cladocopium sp. clade C. The sequence continues at coordinate 35,894 of BGPT01003060.1, read as the reverse complement.
TTCAAACAGATCTTGTTGATTCGTATTGACCTCAAAGTGGCCCCAGAATTGGTCGAAGAAGGGGAATCATCCAAATTAATGTGGTGTCGAGGAGAACATCTACTGAAAAAGCCGTGTGACCAAGACCTGCGTACAATATCTTTCAGGAACCCAAAGAGAATCTCACAAGATCGTGACTAGGCTGTTTCAAACATATGTTCATTTGCAGCATCGGAGTTATTGTAATTGCCCATGTCACTGGATTGGTTAATGGGAACATTTACTGGAAACCCCTATATTTCATGGGAAAATCCATGGTTTCCTGTAAAATTTCCCTTAAACCAATCCAATGACCATGGGCCCATGCTGATTTCTCATCGATCACGATCCCCACTGAAACAGGTGGGATCGTCTCCAAATTTGGACTTTCCATGGCATGCTTCAAAACATCACTTTCCATCTTGATATCCCAATTTCTTTCTGCAAAATCCCGGCAACAAACACAAAAATTCCCACCTCAAGAAAACAACCTTAATCCTTACACTAGCCACATGTCTTGGCCGACCCTTTCCGGGAGCGCTTTCAAGCGCAATTCGCTTGTCGCTTCCAGGGGGCTGTGACCACGACAGAGGATATGTGGAGCTGGGATGGAGACCACTTCGGCTGGGATTCGAAGCTTGATCACCAAAGCTAGGTTAGGGATGGGTGATCCTTCTACACACACTAAAATGGTAGTAGCATGTAGTAGCTTTGAAGATCCCATATTCAATCTACTTCAAGATGACTATCCCTGCACTGTAAATCTACATAACTCTCTCTCTCTCTCACTCATATGTGTATACATATATATATATATATAAATTATATATGCATATATATATATATATAAAAAAATATAGAGGTATAGATATATACATATAATCCATCCTCCGATCAAACCATATCAAGTGCCACTAATGTACGTATAATAAGGGACTGGGAATGAATAGATCTAAGACTCGACCAGGAGTGCCAGGAGTGTTTTTCATATTTGGAGGGGATAATAGGGGGATAGCGTGGGATATATACCTAGCGAACAAAAGAAATGTTATAATTCTCCCCATCTCTGCTCGGTGATTGTTTGGATTCGTTTTGCCACGAACCGGGATGTATAACTACATGCCAGCCAGATGGAGAAATATGTATGTATATAGATAGACAGATAGATAGGAGAGGATAAGACAAGATAGATTAGATAAGATAAGGTGGATAGATAGTCAGACAGATAGACAGATCATAGATCGATTCGATCAATAAATCGAATGATTGATAGATCGTTAGATCGAAAGATAGACAGATAGATAGAAAGATAGATAGGCAGACAGAGAGGCAGACAGATAGATAGATCAGATAGAAAAGAAAGGAACAGAAAAGAACCAATTTTATTAGATTAGATATGATTAGATAGATGCGAAATCATCGACTATATTAGTTTAGATTAGACAGAGAGAAAGATATAGATAGGTCAGGTAGACAGATGGATTGGATTGGATTTGGATTGGATTTGGATTGGATTGGATTGGATTGGATTGGCTGAGATAGATTGATAGATATAGATAAGATAAGTAAGATAGATAGATCGATCGATAGATTAGATTGCATTAAACAGAGAATGACAGATATGTATGGATTGATGGATTGATGGCTGGATGAATGGATGGATAGATAGATAGATAGATACTTAGATACTTACATACTTAGATACTTAGATACTTTGATAGATCAATTAGATCGATTAGATTAGTTCGATTAGATTGATTGAATTGATTAGATAGGTTCGCTAGATCAGTAAGATTAGATATATTGATCGAACAATCGATTGCTCGATAGGTTGGATAGATATTTAGATAGACGGATAGATCGATCGGTCGATTAATCGGTAAGTCAATAAATCCACAGATCGATACATCGATAGATTGATAGATCGATAGATCGACATATAGACAGATCATGACAGATAGATCAATAGATAGAAGGATAGATAGGCAGACAGAGACAGAGAGACAGAGAGACAGAGAGACAGACAGGCAGGCAGGCAGGCAGGCAGACAGGCAGACAGAGTCAGACAGAGTCAGACAGAGAAGACAGACAGAGACAGACAGAGACAGACAGAGACAGACAGAGACAGACAGAGACAGACAGAGACAGACAGAGACAGACAGAGACAGACAGACAGACAGACAGATAGATAGATAGATAGATAGATAGGATAGATAGGATAGATTTAGATAACCATGCATATAGATAAACAATAGAAACATATATATATATAAATAGATAGGTAGGTATGAATAAAGTTAGATAGAAATAGATAGACATAGATAGAGATAGGTAGATACAGAAAGATACAGATAGATATAGATAGATATAGACAGATTTAGATAAATACAGACAGATTCAATGAGCCCCACACTAAATATGATATATATATATATATACACATCTGAGAATGAATGAGTAGCATGAAGAGTATGAATAGTTGCCTCATCCAACTATGAATCTGAATTCTGGAGTGTCGGACTATGATCCTCAAGAAATTGGAGAAAAATCTCGTCTCCGAGGAATCCGAAGAAGGAGCCGGAGGGAACCCTTCAGTGTGCCTTGCCTGATGAAAGAAATTGTCTTCTCAGTAACCTAACAGGTTGCGAACTGGAAGCCGTGAAACCATCTAGTGAGATTTTTCATATCAATCTGAAATTACCGGAGGGCATTCTTAAGCTACCATTCACTGAAAGTGAAGCGACTCATTTACCAGTTCGTAGTGACAATTCACAATTAACCCAGGGGCAACATGATGTTCAGGGATTTCAATCTCTATATTGGGAAATCTTGGGAATCATCATAATCCTTTGTTCTGGGAATTCCAAACAACTATTGTGCAGCTTATTATTTGTGCGATTTTCCAGTGGGTTTTTGACACTGTTCATATGTTTGGTCTCAATCTCTTTTCTGCATATCATGATTGTATTTCCATATGTATTCATGTTTTTTTTTGTTGGGTGGAGGGGCAGGGTTGGCGCTTGAAGCCACTCCAAAACTCCCGTTGATTCGTTGGTGTGGTCATTAACTGACCCAAACCCATCCTTATGATGACAGGTTGGGCTTTGAATGAAACTCGCATGGAGTTTTGCACATCTACTGGTTGGTCAGCACTTTCGCTGTTGAATTGTGGGTATCCCGGTATGCCCATTCTTGCGCACACCCTGATATTGGATGATTGGACAATTTACAGGAAAACCCTGTATTTCTTGGCCTAGGTTTTTGGTGAGGATTTTCCCATACCCTCCGGTTTCATGAGACGCCGCAATGGAAAATCCCCCATAGATGGGAGGATGATGGAAGTTTTGATGGGAACTTCTTCGAATTTCTTCTATATAAAAGGGTGGTTTTCAATTGCCAAGCTTGATTACCAGAAGGTAAATATCCTTCCAATGAGCTGAGACTCGCCATTGTCACATGGTCAGTTCAGTAAGCCAGATTGGCCAGACCAGGTCCGGAGAACTCCGCCCTGCCGATAGCGGATTCCCAGGGGGACTGCTACTGTTCAGGCGCTAAGCTATAACTGGAAGGACAAGCCCAGTTCCTGCTTGATTTTGTGATGTTTCATGGAGATATGTTTAGCAATCATGGAGCGTTTGTTCGTCCAAGAGTTGGAGTTTGTTCAGCAGCAAGAAGAGAGAGAGGGAGAGAGAGAGAGATGTATATATATATATATAATGATATAAATCTTATCATAAATGATCATATAGGCGAACCCACATTGTGAACAGTTGGATAGTTGATAGATATTTTCGCCAGATTGTCCTGCCAACGCTGATCAACCGTAATGTTTTCTCCCCAATAGATGGTGGAAATAATAGATGGTGAAAACAGCATTCTGGGTTAGGCTAAAGATTCGCTCTTTTGGGGGTGTGAGTGGAAATCGAGGGTTTAAGCCGAACAAAGGAGGACAAAACCACTTTGTGGATTGAAGCATCAGAGTTCGGACCCACGATCACCAAAACCCTGCCTACCTATGCCAGCAGACCACAAGAGTGACAAGGCTGCAGGCTTGTCCCAAAAGCAAAGGCTCAATGCACCTCCCAAGCGAATCTTTGTTCACCCAGGTGGGATTGTGACCCATCCCTGCCCAAATGTTCCGGACACGTACCAAGTATTGCTGGTCCTATGACCGCCAGCCGCCAAGAGACACCATCAAAATCAGAGCATTTAGGCATGGTAGGTGCGCCCCACAATAACTCTTCACCATCCACTGGACTCGGGGCGGCAGGAAAGCAACTCAACCATTCATATTGATCTATTCTGTGGATCAAACGAACCGTTTTTTGCACCTGGAAGCTTATATACTTTGTGGTTTCTAAGTGGAATCGTATCAAAGTTAGTGCCCCAATCATCCACCTTGTTGGGGGCTAATACGTTTGATAAGTTTGCAAAAATACCAATGTGGTGCATAAGGCTTTACAACCCACTCCCCTTTTCACATATCCTTGATTCTTAGATAGGCCATGACGTTCCTCTGGTCAGGCGGCCGCCACTGCTTTCAGGGGGGCGAGAAGGGCTGCGTCTACTCGGGAACTGACACCAAGCACAGGACGGGGAGCCCAGAGGGAAGCCAGCGACTGGCAATGTCTGAAGGAGACGGTACTTTTTTGGTAGCCCCAAAATAGATAGAAAGTTGGACCTTGGAAAGCCGGGAATTATCAGGGAAATATATGTAAATACCATCTTGGAGAAACACCTCTTTTGCGCCCAAAGAATTCTAGAGGATTATTACGGCAAGTCATCATCCTGAAAACAACGGCGATCTAGTCGCCCAGCATTTGTTGAGCAGCGAGCGCCGATAGCACCAGGAACACGACGTGGTGAAGCTGTTATAAAATGTCAGAACCCCATTCAGGAATTGGTAGCAAACGGATGGGAAGATCATCAAAGTAGCAATTTTTGATAAGGCGTTTAGGAGTCAGCACAAGGCCCGTTACTCTAACTGCCACACATGAACATACACACATGACATGTTCCAAAAGTATCCAACAGTTGATTTAGGGCCCCTATGGGCCCCTGAGGGGAGATTCACATTGTTTTTCTCTTTCCGGGGCTCTTGCATGCCTCCATTCTTGGTAATTGGCGACCATCAAGATCCGTTGGCACCTTCTAAGGGCAGACAGCTGACTGGAAACCCCAAAATGTGGGCCTTGCAAATCCAGTGGGAAATCAATGGAAACCATGTTTTTTTCCCTCCGATTCTATGTCAAATTTTCAGATTCTCAGAGCCTGTTTCATTTGTTGTTTCTTTTTTTGCCACTGGGGGAACTGGCTGGAATCCCCAGCATGATATTTAGCAAGCAGCAAGGAGATCACGATGGGCTTTTCAAAGGTACCACCACCAAAGAAGCTCAATGTGTTTGGCTTCCATCAATCCGACAAAAAAGGGGGGATTTATTCCCGTTGGAATTGGGGGCAGCCTATTTTCAGACAATCCATGTAAAGGGTACCATGTAAAGATTGATTTTCAAGCTCCCATGCCCATGACATTATTTGTTTGTTTGACCTCTTTGGAAACAGATGGATGTTGGTATGATTCCGCTAGTGTCACTAGTGAGTAGATAGGAGTGATGTTCTTCTGGCAGATAGGGATGGAGGCACAACCTGTCAACACCTGATTGTGGTATTGTGGTATGCAATGCCAACTAATTGCGGGAAAGAACAGGCAGCTATGCCTAGACAAACTATTTTGATGAAATTGATTTGAACATTCAAGACCCCATATCCATAGGCTTGTCATGATCCAAGATTGGGATAGTTTGCTTGCCAGAACATCACTTTCCCCAGTATATAGTGAAAATTGATTTTGATATATCTCTCTATATCACTCTTAATTTGCTGTGGCTTTATCCATGGTGAAACCGTCAGTATGAACAGAATAATGTTCTAAAGCCAAAGGCAGAACAATGAACAAATCCATCTCGGATTGGATGTTGATGGCACTGAGTTTACAACATTCTGCGCATGATATGTATATGTATGTTTTATTTTTTTTTTTGGGGGGGTGGTGGTGGTGGTATATATATATACATGCAGTAATATATACATGCAGTAATACGCTGCAGAAAAAAATATCCAGCTATCATTAGTTTGCCGGAACCTTTCCATGTCGCAATGTTTCTTCCCCCCCCACAGACTTGATTCAAGTCTGAAGTGGATCACGTCACTGAAAACATGAAGCGAAGGTGGCTCATGCTTACTCCACTTTGATTAGACATGTGCACACTTATATAATAAGAGGATCGGGTCAGAATCTGTGACACTATATATGAACTCTTGGAGAGGGCGATGACGAGAGAGAGAGAGAGAGATATATATATATATATATGATATATTTATATACGCAAGTTTATGCACACCGCTATATAGATATAGATGTGAATTGCAGGATGCCAGGGTTTTGAACCACAGCCATATGCTTATCTTAGCCAGTATTGTTTTTTTCCCTCCAGCAAGCTCCACGATTTGCATATTGGGTTTGTTTGAAAACAGGATACCCTTTCCATTCCATTGATTCAAAGCTTATTTCCCCAATTGTTTCATGGCCATGAAAGTGCGGCAAAAAGCCCCGGAAAACTCTCGAGGCTGAGCCCTTTATACTTCCGGGCAAGCTGCTCTGAGTGTAAGTGTATGCTTGATGGTTGAGACATCTGCGGCAGTTCAAATTGGAGCGCAGCTTTCGCCACCGATAAGGTGTCGGCAGTTACAAGGTCATCCCTGAGGCTAGCGTAGGTCGACCAGAGCAATAAGCCAGACATGAATGCTACAGTACGGCATTGGTATGGAATACCCTGAGGCAAATGGAACAGCGAACTGAGCATGCGAGAGGCATCACTCAAGACTCATACGAAGAGCACATTGGAGCAAGTCATCAGTGGTTGCTATGTCGGCAGAATTCGTTCACTGGTTGACTGGTTGACTGCCTCGTTAGATCTAGGAATTTTCTTGTTCCAATACTTGCTATACCAAGGGTATTTTGGTCCTTTGCATGCATGGAATATTGATTGTCAAAGCAGATCAAAGCAGCGTAATGCCACTGGATAGAAAACTGGAAGCAATCCCTATCTAAATCTATTTATCTATTTTGGTTGGCGCATGGCCCTAGATAGAAGAGCGATGCTATGAGCCGAATGAATTGGGTGCACAGCGCATGTTGTTTGACGACTAGAGATACGGGCATCAACTGTGAGGGGTGTGAGACATATACCACAGAATGCTACCTTTGAATTGGACTCGTATGATTGCACCATGTTGTAAATGATATCCGTTTTTACCACAGATTGCATTGACTAATCCTTTTCCTTAGGCTCGTATGACTACCCCATGTTGTAAATGATATCCGTTTTTACCGCAGATTGCATTGACTATTTTTTTTTTCGATATGAATGTATGGACCCAACGGCGGGGTTTCCACCTCTGGACTGTGAAGGGCCGGCAGATTGCCTAGCCATGGCTGTGGACTGCATCGCTATTCCTGGTGATTTTTCTACTTTGCCGATTGAACATTCACAAAATATATCAAAATATCATAAGATATCAAAACACGCAGATGGCTTGCGCATGGATGATTTGCGGATGATGGTCGTATTGAAATTGGGGATTTTCGATTGCCAGCCAGGCTTGACTTTCCTTGCTGCACATTTACTGGCCTTGCCGGCCCCCAATTGGTTCAAGTTTGAGTCGCACGGCCGCCACGAACTTCAGCAACATGGCAACTGCATTCCTGGGTTTGGCGGCTTTCGGAGCCTTCCATTGGAAAATGAGTGGCACAGATACTTGACATAGCTGCAGTGCGTCCAGACCTTGGCGTGTTTGATGATTAAAGTATATTAAAGTGCAACTGTTGTGGGTGCTCACTCCAAGCATCACGTGCTGAAAAAAAACTTTTTGCTTGCATACTGTATATGATATGTTCAAGTGTGTTCAAGTGTGTTCAAGTGGCAATACATTGGAATTATCCGTTCGTTGAATGATGATCACCTTGCAACCTTTTGCCACATTGACTGGCAGCAAGCTGACCGCTAATGGGTGGACGTGCTAGTCCTACGCAGTGGGTTTGCACTTAGATTGATCAAGCTGTTGCCCACACACTATATGTATGTATATATATATATATATGTAGTTATATACCTGTATAATCATATTAATTTTCCAACATATCATATATACACATATATGCACATGTTTTCATGCACATATTTTCATGCACATATACGCGTCTATAGTCATATATTTCTCACCCGCAAGCGCACACACACATCTATATATATATATACACATACATACATATCCATGATTATACATGTGTTTTCTATACCCGGCCTTCCTTCATGTGTAATTTTTATTCACATTTTTTTTGTCAGAAAGAAGGCGCTTTTCAGGCTGCAAGTTAGCCACATAGATACTCTAGTTCCGAATGTTTGTGGTGAGGGCATGTGGTCACTCGTTATTTTGTTTCTGTTTGCCTCAGGGTCAATTTAGTCAATTTAGTCAATGAAGCCCACCCTTTCTTTGGGACCGGGGTCCAAGTAGAGACCCGAATTAGCACTGGTAACTCACCAATCCAAACTCTGGGCTGAGCACATCTTCGCACATTTTTTTTTGCTGTCGTGACTCAGCTCACAGGGATTGCCTTCGGGGAAAACCTACATATGGCATCTATGGCGGTTTCCTAAAACGTGTGACTCCAATTACTCCAAGACCATCCAAACTTACGTGTGTGTTGTTCGTGTTTTCCCCTCCAATTGGGAATTCAATGTTCGGGGATCCCAATGTGAAGAAAACTCCATGTAGTGTTTTGCTTTCGCAGCGGGATGCCCTGAGGACGTGAATTTCCAATGGCTACAGCAGCTGGGAGGTTTGTTCGCCCGAGCTACAGCAGAAGAAGCAGCGCAAAAGGAACGCATTCAGAAGAACACAGCAATCTTGAGAGTGTCCTCGGGCTGACTCAGTGAAGCACGGTTGGGTTTGAACACGAACAAGATCTGGACATCAATGAAGGGATATACCCGCAACATCCCGCAACCCAGTTGAATGACCCAAGGAAGTTCACCCCCCAAATATGGATAAATATGGTACATACAAATGTATATGTGAAAAGTTATAATTATACAGTTACAATATGTTACAATTGTTTATGATGTGTGTTTGTTACAACAATGTTTCATGTATATATACACACATATATATATATATATACATGTAATGTATGTATGTGTGTGTGTGTCATATCAAATATATATTCATATATATAGTCATATATAATTTTATGTATCTATATAATATGAGTTCATATGATCGGTTTTGATCCATCCTCATTATGTCATTTGGTGCAGTGACAATGTCATTGCACCGGGGCCATGGGATCCAGGGAAACCCCCAAATCCACCGATTCCTCGTCATTTTCCCGAGCAAATGGCTGTAAAAAATTGGATATACCATGGATATATCGGATATACCGCACTTTCAGTCATACACAAAGTGGTAGTTTGCATCCAGATTGTCCTGCTCTCTTTGACACAGAGGAGGCAGCAGTTTGGTCAAATACAAAGGACCGCATAGGGACCTGACCCCAATTGATTGTTTGTAGACGGGATTGTCCCATATAGGGCCTGTTTCAGTTTTGTAAAGTGTGGTAAAAACAAAAAAACAAGTCCTCAGACCGATGGCGGAAGGTCCAACTACATCCTTTTCTCGCACGTTTTTGTTCATTTCGCAGCATGGAAAACTATGTGGGTGGTGGTGGGTTTTGTGCACAGCCCGCAGCTCACGATTCTTGGAGGTTGCAATGGCACAAGTTCTTTTTGAGCTGCTTGATGCTTTCATGTGGTCATCCATCACACCCATTTTGAGTAGTTTTGATCCCGCATGTCTAAACGAAAATACCTGGATATGATGATCATATGATGATCATATCATGATCATATCATGATCATATCATGATCATATCATGATCATATGATGATATGTTGTTGGGCTGTTGTTGGGCTGTTGGGCATGGGGCCTGGCTGGCTCTCCTTCAGCACCTGGCTCTCGGAAATCAGCCCCAAGGACCGGCGCCTTGATGGCGCTTCACCTCGGGCTCTACATCCAGCATTTGTTGGTGGTCAAACGCTACATCCAGCCAACGTCGCGACAAGCTCCTTGACACCTTGGAAGAATCTGGACATAAGATACTAGAGATGGGCGAAATTGTAGGAGGGGAGGCGAAGTGTCCAGAAACGCTTCGCCTATGATCTGGTGATTTTGGTGACCTAATGTATGCCATCGCACCGCGATCAGTCATGCAATTCCAATTCCAATATAATTCGTAATAGTCGTTGTTTGCGGGTTCGAAAGTGATTATATTATATTATATAATTATATATATATATATATTTGTTCTATATATATATATGTGTGTATTTTATATATATATATATAAATATATATATATATATACCTATAAATATATATCTCCATATATATATATATAATATTCCTCATTTGGTGAAGGTGATGATTGATTCTCCCATTGGCTGAGCTACCATTTGGATCCGTTTGCCGGGATATTTACTGACAGGCGCTTGTTTTTTTCATGTTTTTCCCTTTTTTTCCGAGCCCAAGCTACTTTTTTTTTTGTTTAAAGTTTCAGCTGGAAAATGTGAACCAAATGTTAGGAAAGAAGACGGACATGCTTCAATAGAGAAGCGGAAGAAGCAAGAGACAAAAAGAGAAAAACGTGACCACTGAAAATGACATTGGTCAAAGTGGGAACAGGTATGGAACAAAGAATCAGAAAACAGGAAGAAAAGGGGCAAAACAAGGAAACCTGACTTAAAAGAAGTGATGTTCGCCTTTTATTTTATTGTTCCGTTCCTTTTTCCTCTTTGGGTTGCTTTTTCTCATGTTTGTGGGGCATTGGTTCATTCACGTCGTGGTTCATGCCTTCTTTGCCACCAGGGTAGAACTTTGTCCAGTTTTTTCAACACATCATGTTAAGGTTTTTCCTGTCGACGCTTGTTTAGGAAACATGTAGCCGTCTCTTGAACCAAGATGTGCTCACTGTAGACTTTAAATCGGTTGGCAGACTAGCCAATCACAGCCTAAGCCAATTGGAGACCCCTCAATTTTGACACAAGAAACATCTCAAGACTTTACGATGTGGCCATGAATTATATACCTTCCCTGGGCCCTGCCAGAGGTTAATGCCCGTACAAAATCAGGCCCTAGTTTCCGAAGTATCTATATATGCTTGCTGACTACCAGAACACCAAATTTCTAGCTTCTCAACAGTTCAACATATTGTTTTTCCAATTGCCTTTTGGTGCTCAACAAAAACAAAACACAAATCACTATAGCCGGTTACCCTTTGGATTCCGCAACGTCAACACCCGAAAATCTCCAGGTCCGCGTTTTATCGGCTGTGGTTTACGTGGCCTACGCAGCGGGCTACTTTCTGGCCACTGCGCTGCAAGACGCTACGTCTTTTCCCAACCGCGCTGTGACCATCTCGGAGACACGCGGCGTTGGAATCGATGATGGGATGTGATTTTTGGATATTTCTTGTTAAGGAGGTCACCAAAAAGATACCTAGTTAAAAAGGTGTAGAACAGGATTTCGTATATGATATTTCCTGACATATATTCCAGGTGTCTAACCATTCTGATTCTATCGTTTTTTTTTTGGTTGCTCCAAAGGACGCATACCCTGAATTTGTGGGTCAGTTGTACGCCACTCTTTTCGGCATTTTGCATAGAAAACTTTTGGGAAAGCCCATCTAGTACTGGAACCCATCTCAACATATAGGATCATGTGTTCGACAGTTTGGCACAGGGGAAGCCATCTCCATCTCAGAATGGTGGAATTTGATTGTCCACTTTCAGATTGTCCTGCAGCGCAGTTGCCGCCAAGTGAGGAAATACCTGCTGGCAACACGCTTTTTTTTGGTGATGGCTTTTGTTGACACAGAGCTCTCAGACACTTGACACTCACGTAAGTGGCTGTCCTGTTGTCCGACACAATCTTTGGGCAAAGCCTCACGGTCTTCAGACCCACTGTGACAACAAACATATATAAACATATTACTTATACCATTTGGTGATCTAACATAGCCATGGGAAATGGCCCATGTGCATCTAAGTGTAGATGATAACTGCCTCTTTCAAACGATGGTTTTCCATAGCTATCTGGACTCAAACTTCTGGGTCAATTTTACGGTGGGCGCCCTTTTCAAAGGTGAATGATGCTGAACAAGCTGAACAGCTTAAAAACAAATAATTTTCGCTACGGATGGTGAATAATCCTTAAGCAACCTATTGGAATGACTTGGGATCCAATGGGATCAAAGATGATCAAAGTGATCCACAAACTCAGAAAACCGGGTGACGATCCGCAGGTCGTTTGCCAATTCTTCTTCTCCTTGACGATTCTGGGCACTTCTTGGTATCATGGGAAGGAGCTTGGAGACTTGGCCGGGTGAAGCAACAGATGATTTTCTTCATTGGCTTTCATGAGTGCCAGAGTCAAAAACATAGCTCCTAAAACCACATTGGGGGATGGTCATCAAATCTAGAAATAGCTACACTTACATTTATATACCCATTATCATAAGGATTCCCATTATGGGATGGATGACCATGAATCATATACCATATTTCGACCAAGGCACATGCCAAGCCGAAATCCACCATTTGAGATCCAACAAGAAAATCATTTTCCAGACCCAACTCGTCTTCTGATTATTCACATATTTTGGTCTGGACAAGCCAATTCCATTTTGCTTCTGATTAATATAGTTCAATATTTTGTTTCCAACACGAGTATCCTGTCCTGCTGCCAAGGATATGTGCAAGTGACTGAAGAATGCGAGATCTATGGGTTCCAGCCTCAGTCTCCCCGGTTGAAAGGAAAATCGATCGGACATGTCCACACTTTACGCGGATCGGAAAGTATGGTTCCAGTAAAGTGTCCCTAAAATCAATCCTTGAACTGCAACAACGTTGAATGGACACTGCAGAACTCTTAGTCTTAACCTGTTGCTATACAGGGTGATACTTGCACCGGATACTGTACATACTAGACAGCTTTGAACAAAATCCAGTGCAGCCCTTCTTCATTGGTTGGATCCCTTGTGGTCAAGCCCCCCATTTGGCACCATTTTCGCACTGTCCCCAGGGTTCACAAGACTATGGGGGTGTTCGCCCACATGCCCCCGCAGGTGCCTCCTAGCCTTTGTCCTGATCATCGATGTAATGATGCGAAAACGCGTGCAGGTGAAGGGGGAGTCATGGAATGGAATGTACATGAGAGCCACGTTCTAAACCCTTATGTTTATGTCAAGGAAGGGGCCCCTTGTAAGGGTGTTGCGTAAGCAAAACTCTTCGTAAGCAAACCTGTGCGCGCGTAAGCAAAGCGCAAGCAGTCGCGTAAGCATTTCCTTATTTGGTGCCGGCATGTAAGACATTTAGAACACGGCTCATGAGGGTTTGTAACAGATGACAATGTGATAATTGTGCGTTCTAGCCGTGTACTTTGATTCTTGTTTTTATTTGCGGGTGGTATTAATGGAATTAACATGAATTAGCATGATTTAGCGCTAACCCAACTCAAGGTGAAGCTCTTTTGGAAGGGAATCAACAAAGCACCAAGGAAGATGGAGATTTTATTGAGCAACAGCTGAGATTTGAGCAGTAAGAATGGGGCTGATGTTGTCCCCATTCATAGGGGTGTCAAAATAGTGAACATCGCTCTACATTGGCCCACGTACATACATACCTACCTACCTACCTACATACACACATATGTACATACATTACATACAAACGTACATATACATAGATACATAGATACATAGATACAACATACATACATACATACATACATACATACATACATACATACATACATACATACATACATACATACATACATACATACATACATACATACATATAATCAATGAATCGTACATACGTACACACATACATACACAGTTACATACATACCTACACACATACACACTTACATACGTATACCTACCTACATACGTACATACATACGTACGTACGTACGTGCGTACATACATGCCTACATGCATTCATGCATGCATGCATGCGTACATGCATACCTACGTACCTAATTACCTACCTACCTACCTACCTACCTGCCTACCTACCTACCTACCTACATACATACATACACACATACCTGTTACATCTTACATGTTACATTCTGTTACATGTTACTCACTTACTTTTGTACTTACGTAGTCACATGCATGCATGCATTTATACACATACATTTACGTATGACATACACCCTTTGCATCAATGTTGAAGTTTACCTCCCGCGCAGACAATGTCGGTGTTTAGGTTGGTGAAACATCGACATTGTAAACACCGACATCGTAATGTTGATGCCTAAATCTTGTAAAGAACGTAATGGACCCCGGAAGTGCAATGTCATCTTTTGTGGTGCTTATTTCCAGTTTCCCAAAGTGTAGCGCCCTTGGAAGTGGCATTGGAACCGACAAGTGTTTAATTTCTGGATGGAACAAATCAAGGAACCCTATCTGAAAGTAGAGAATTTGGGGACAAAATTGGGACATTACAGTAAATGCCGTTTGGGACACTTGCTACTCACAGTCAGTAGCTCATGTCATATGTTTCTTGTACGGATTCATATTCATCCACTGTCCACAAAATCGGGGACTCACTGTTGCCACCGGACCAAACAAACCCAAGACCAAGAAAAGCCTCACGTGGAATGGCGTGAAGTACCCGGGAAATTTGCCTGAAATGCAGGGGTTACCCGTGAAATGCTGTGTTTATCCGCTGTGAAATGCGATGTTTGCCCAAGGAAAAGGGTCATCCCATGCCACGCCAGATCTTTCAAATTGTGTTTAACCGGTCTGGTCATCCGGATGCCAACTGTTTTCAAATTCCATGTTGGGCACTTGTTCCCACGTCACTCCCCTGGTGTCATTTATT
Organism: Symbiodinium sp. clade C Y103; assembly: GCA_003297045.1. NCBI lineage: Eukaryota > Dinophyceae > Suessiales > Symbiodiniaceae > Cladocopium > Cladocopium sp. clade C. The sequence goes on along the minus strand of BGPT01003060.1, from coordinate 20,865 downwards.
GCCAAGATTGACTTGTTGCAGGATAACTAGAGTAAAATACCCGCTCTTGTGCATGGCCAAACTGTTGCATTGTTGAGTGAAAACAGGATGAAATCCTTGAGGAAAAGCTGCATCAAATGTGATTAAAAGTGATGTGGCACGAGTTCAACCACTAAAACAATGGTAAACATTGACATTGGACACGCAGGGTGCATACATACATGACATAAGATGCCATGACATGACGTCACATGACATCACATGGCATCACATGGCATTACATTACATTACTACACACCTGCATTGCTACATTCCTACATTCCTACATACCCACATTCTCACATACCTACACTCCTACATACCTACCTACCTACCTACCTGCCTGCCTGCTTACATACATCCCATACATACTTACGTAGAACTTCCACAAACTGTATATGTTCACCAAGATTTCTTTGCCAGGCTTGTCTCCAATCGGCTGATGCAGAATGGATGGTGAGCAGCTTCCGTCGGGTGCTGCGTGGCGTGTGCGATTGCGAGTTCCTGTTGGATCACAATCTGAGGATACAAGGCTGGATGATGATGACCGGAGAAGTTCCATGGCTCATACCCCTGTAAAAGAAGGTAAGACCATGTAAGACCATGTAAGACCATGTAAGACCACATAATTCCAGTGAGGAAGCAGAGCCAAATTAACCACAACTTCTTGGTACAAAGTCATCCTCAACAGATCTTAATAGGAGGATTATATAATTATCAGCTTTGCGTTTTGTGCACGTCGTGTTGTGGGAACTAAGCATATGTTTGTTTCGATGCTTTTGTTTAAACCAATGTCTACCAACAATGGTTCGGTATTCTGTAGTTCCACAACTAAATTGAATCGACTACTGTTAATCATATTAGGTTTGATAGGTTGGTGTTTTCAAAAGCTTTTGAATTTTCAATTCTACCTGGGAGGGTGATCTCATTTTAATATTTTTCAACTGTGGGGGCCAGGCAATCCTGAGTGCCTGCAGCACATGCTGATGAGCGACGAGAAACTGCAGGGGGTGGAGTTTACTCAGCTTTTGGCGGACCAACAGGAGGGAAAGTTCGGGAGCTACACTGTAGGGATGTCTAGCAAAAAACTTGAAGTATTGCAGCATTTGGATGCATTTGGGCGTCTCTGAAAATGGGGGATTCACCCACCAATAATCACCTTCATAACAGGAAAATATGTTCTGACCAGTGGATGGATTGGGGTACATCTATTTCCAGACACAACCATTCTTTTGCTGAAAAAAAAGCTGCGCGCACGGTATTTGCACAATTTTGGAGCCAAGATTAATGCACTTCCCATTAGAAAGGATAAAACATGATACCCTTTGGTAAACTAACATAACTATGGAAAATCACAATTTTTCATGGGAACATCCACTATTTCTATGGCCATTTTCAATAGCAAACTGTTAGTTTACTAGAGGATACCCCCTAGCAACGACGCCGAAGAACTGGATTCAGACAATAAATTCACTAAAGATGTCGAGAAGGACAACACTTACCATCAAACAGCAGTACTTTACTTCATGTGATTCACACGGTGTCTCACAATAATATATTCTTACCAATTCTATTTGACATCTTATCTGAAACAGATATTTATATTTGTATATATATATATATTCTGACATTCTATGCGACACATACAAATGTATATGTGTATCTATATATATATATATATACAACTATTCTGACACTTTATGCGACATATGCAAATATATAATCTGACATTCTATCCGGCATTTTAACCTTTTGGTTTCTTTGGTCCACGTGGCTGCATTGTTGCTTCACCGTGGTTCCGTTGTGGACTTCACAGTGGCTTCAATGTGCAGGTGTCTCATGATAGAAATTGTCCCGACATGCTGCACAGCCCCCAGACCTTGAACAAAAATACCAAAAAATATCTAATAAATCCTAAAAAAGCTAATTCCCGATTGTGTTTGCGCCCAAGTGATGGTTCGAATTTGTGTTTGACGTGTTTTTTTAAGGTGATGCATCATTTAAATTTATGAACCCATCATCTTTTCTTTGGTTGGCTGAGATTGACTATCCAATCACCACCCCTGACTCCGGCGCTTTCGACAGGACACCTTCCGAAAATTTGTCGAGATCTCAACCGGGACCGGGCGCTTTTCGTGGTACTCATTGCCGTCGTTGCCCTCAGATGATATGGGGAGGAACCATGTATTATGATGCATGAATTTTACATCTTTGGTGCCCCCAATAAGTTAATAACTGAGGGGGTTCAACTGATCCTGGGATGAAAAGGTATTTTTTTGCCACCATTTTCCTGTTGGGATAGAGATTCTTTTGGAAAAAAATCCTCCGCGCTTTTCGTCGCATTTCATGTCTCATTTCACCAGATCTTCTCACGTGTGCCCCCCCCCCCAAGACTTTCCAGGTTTCGGGACCGCAAAAAACCACCATCGGTACCCAACTTGTGTTGGGCAAAAATGACATCCTGGTTGCTGGTTGATACCTTTTGAGGGGCACAGTTGAACTGACAAGAAGCTGATTGAAGCATCGTGACTAAACTATTTGCATTACTTGTTGGTTTGAACATGTTTGAACCAACCACAATGCGGACTTTATCACTGAAAGAACAAGGAAGACCACCTGAAGAACTACTTCGTGCGGGGTGGGACATGCTGTAAGCTGCTCTGATCATACATGGTAATATGAGCCTAGATCCATCATGCCCGTGCATATGCATGTAAGACTCATGGGTCCACAAGAACATCCAAGTATTTGTTGGAATTTGATGTAGTTTGGAGGTATGCCCCCCCCGCCAAGACATTTCTGAAGTCCGCAAAAGGTTGTGATAGGCATTGACAAAACACATCGACCTCCTCTGTTTGCAACATGTATGATGTGCAATTCTTCGCTTTTTGAATTCCATCCCAAAGAAGTTGTACAGCTTCTCGCAAGAATTGGACTGCGAGCGCATGCCAATCTTGACAGATCGTGGGTGCAGGACGGCCAAGAACATCAAGAGCCCAACGGATGTGTCTCTTGGCGGAACCAAGCTGCTCTGATAGGACCAATGCAGATAGGCATGCAATGGCATAGATTCCCCATGCTTGTTGACTTGTTGCTGAAGATTTTGTTCTTGATGGCTGAATCCCAATCTTTTCCTGATATCATATGAACCAAAACATCAATCCCCCATGTGGCTAGTGGCCGCCGCTTTGCGGCCTGTGCAAGTTTTCACTGTTAAAAGCCTGACGTTCCTATTCGAATAGCCGGTGGATGTTCTTCCCCTCAAATGCGGCATGATAGCTTTTGATATGTGTGTGGTGCCACATTGTTTTGAAACCTACCTAATTTGGATGCTGATCCCAATTGATTGGTATTCTTCAGATCGCTGAAAACCACCAAGCAGGCATATTTCCACCCATGCCCACATGGATTTTATCACATGGCTATGGATCATTATGGATAAACACTTCCAAATACAGTTTGAACAATACCAGCTATTTTGATCTATTTTGATCACCGAGGGTACCCTCCGGTAATTCAATATTGAACATGGCCCATTTGAGATCCATTTGGTTCGATGGCTCCATGATTCACTGGATTGGTGAATGGGAAAATTTACAGGAAACCCCTATATTTGATGGGAAAATCCATGGTTTCCTGTAAATTTTCCCATTCACCAATCCATTGAATGATTTTTTTTTAGGTGATTTTCCATTGCAAACTATGCATTGACCGTAATGTTAGTCACCAGTAGCTCACAAAAAACTTTGATCACTCACATCCCATTGTATCATATTACTATGCCCCTATATGTCCCCATGAAATAGCCATGGAAGAAACCCTATGAAGTCAGCATTGCACCCCATCAATCACCATGAAATCCCAAAAGGGCACCATGAAACACCATTGGGTCCCATTAAATCACCCTTCAGTCCCATTCAATCACCATTACCCTCTGGTAAACTGACATAGCTATTGAAAATGGCCATAGAAATAGTGGTTTTTCCCATTAAAATGGTGATTTTCCATAGCTATGTTAGTTTACCAGAGGGTAAATCACGATTCACCATCAAATCACCATTCAATCACCATTCAATCACCATTCAATCACCCTAAAAACACGCTGAAGTCCCATCACCCGAGGCAGGCGGCGTCCTGCATCCGTGTCTCCTTTGCCACGGCCTCGCGGGCCACGAGGTCCGCGCATCTCTTCCATGTGGCGGTGCCGCAGCCCTTGGGAGAACCGTACCACCTGTAGCTGGGCGGATCTGGGGTGGATCTGGGCCGTTTGGTGTGATATGTGATGTGGCTACGTATCATGATGTATCTATAGATTTGCATATATGATGTATTATTCTTGATCTTAGAATCTCTTGGATCTAGAACCCTTTGATTTGCACCGCCACCTTGTTCCTGGCATTTGTGGCCCTGTATTTTCTCACCTTCAGCCTAGCTGGACCTGCGGGATGGTGATGGAGAGAGAGTTGGAATATGCTAAAATAATCTTGGATATATTTACCTATCATAATAGGTGTTGTTTTTAAGAAACAAAATGTTGTTTTTGTTTTGTTTTTTTGTTCTTATTATTCTTGTTGTTGTTGTCGTTGTTGATGTTGATGTTGATGTTGATGTTGATGATGTTGTTGTTGTTGTGGTGGTGGTGGTGGCGGCGGTGGTGGTGGTTGCCCCTTTAAACTCATGTATTGGCTGATTTGAAATTCACCGGATTGAAAGAACAAATATAGAAGCGAGAGGTTTTCAAGCGTTGGTTCATTCATATATACAAATATATGACTGTATAAGTAAATGTGTGTATTGATACACTATCACTGCATATATATATATATTATATAGTGTATATATATATATATATATTATATTATATTATATTATATTATATTATATTATATATATATATATTCTTGACGAGTGCCTGGATGCTGTTTTTACATTATTGTTCCATGCCATGGCGGTCCCAATTGAAGCCATCAACCTTGGTCCTGTTTGGCAACACTAAAGAGGTGTGGTAAGCATGAGGTGTCCCACGCAACAATACCCTCTGGTAAACTAACAGTTTGCTATGGAAAATCACCATTTTAATGGGAAAATCCACTATTTCTATGGCCATTTTCAATAGCTATGTTAAATTACCAGAGGGTAAGTCTTGACAGTGTGGTGATCATCGAGAGCGACGCCATCGTGTGGGATTGGCGGCTCAGCCACCGAGTTTCAAGGAGAAATGTTGTTCATCGCCAATGAAACCTTCATCAGATGGCTGTAGCTGTAAGTGCCGACTGCAAAGCAGCTGATTGGTGACCTGGTCATCAAAGAATAGGGTTCATCAAAAAGCTGGTCTTGGTTGGGCCTTGGGAGTAACACCCCCTGGTTCCGGGTTCTCTGAATTGCAGCCCCCAGTTTTGGCCAACCCAGGCTTGCAGTGAGAGAGGATTCGGAGTCACTTGACTGAGATTTGAGTTTGATAGCCATGGTTGTCACAGAACACTAGCGAGCTTAACTCCTTTTTGGGGTACGTGCAAACAATGACTGCTATCCAGTTTCAACTATGATGGAGTGAGTTCACCCCATTTGTGCAGCAAAGTTTTGTCACTATGTCCATTGTGTATTTTTTTAATATTGATCAAAAGATTTGATGGTCCAATTGCACTGCTGATCTCTGGAGATGGCGATGGAGAGAGAGAGAGAGAGCGAGAGAATTGCACTCATTCAAGTTGTCAAACGAGACCATGTAGGGCCGAAAAAATGTAGGGGCTGCGTTTTTTTTTGGGATGGGATTGCACTTCTGAAAAGGCGCGGCCTCTACCCGACTCTATGGGGAGATATCCTCCAGATGTTACCCAGCCCTTCATGCAGACACATGTGCAACATACAGTAAGTGTGCACACGCTCACGCATATACCCTAGGTAAACTAACATGGGGAAAACAAAAACACAAATTGTAGATGATTTTATCCTTTGGAAACAATAGGTTTTCCACATCTACGTGTGTTTACCCTAACCTAGGGTATGTATTATATATATATACATGTATATATATATATATATATTTGTATACTTATATAATATAATGATATAGATTGTTATGTCAACACTTCTGATTCTTTGATCCCTGCTCTTTTGGTTCTCTACTCCAATCAATGTTTCTGAGTCAGGAGCTCTTTCCGTTCTGTCTTGGGTGTTTTCTTGCTCCAAAAGGCTGAAGCCCAATGGGGATTTCTAGTGGTTAATCAGACTGGCGCGGTGCCCAACTCGCACCTGATCCTTAGGCACAGCATGATATTCATACCGAAATCAGCAGAGCCTAGCCTTGGATAATCACATGAGACTCACCTCTCTCTTCAAGTGATCGCCTCTTAGGATAGGAACCTACGAAACCTTTGGCAGTTGCGATTGGAACCCCTTAATTCAGCATGGATGATCATCACCTTTCCCTTCCGCTATTCCATATCAATTGGGGTACTCGCATCACCCATTTTGAGACTATCCATTATTCAACATTATTCAGAATTATTCATTGTTAGAATGCACTATCAATTTGTAAGACTAGACAGACATGGATTGTGCTCGCGCAAACGAATTTCCATCATTCATGGTTGAACTAGCCAATTTTCATGGTTCAACTGTTGATGTTTGATGCTGAAGCCGCTTCAACCCCCATGTTTTGAAGCACCGAGTTGGGCATCAGGTCGCCAGTCACGGAGCCCTTTGAAGCCGCCTTTGAGCCTCAACCTCTCAACGAAAATATGATGAGCCCAAGCCACAGTGAACGGCTGCTCGGTCATAGCCGGAGGGGACCCTTTGAAATCCAGCTGGGTGATCTTTGTTGTCGAAACATGGAGGTGTCCATAGTCATGGGGATCCCCAACTGTAAAATCCATCTATAAATGGATGATCCTCCATCCCTCTGGCAATTGAGCATGAGTTGCAGATAAGTTTCCTATGCGGGACTTCTGCTTGCATGTTTTGGTTACCAGACGCCACCTTTCGAATTCACTGAGGAGAGGAATGAAGGGAGCCATTTCAGAAAGCTCGGTCTCCACTATTTGGCAGCCTGTGGCTCGGATAGAGATGTTGCATCCTTTGGTCAGAAACACGAGCAGTCTATGTTCTTTGCTGTTCCTGTATCTTTTCAGGCGAAGCATCTTTTTTGGAAGTTGGAAAGCCTCCCCCTTTTACTAGAGTTTTCTTTCAATATGTTTCACTGGTCCCGAACGATATGTTTGGTCCACCAAAAAAAAGGTGTATGTGTCCTGAAAATCTCTGAGCATGGACAGGTGGGCCATCAAGTTTCCACAATATGTTTGTTATGTTTCTCGTTTTATATATCCAAAAGCAACTTGGACACACAATTCATATCGCTTCACGTTAGGTCACATTTATTCACCAAATTGTTTTTACAAGATGGCACATTCCCCAAGAGGAACTCTCATTGGAAGCCCAGCTGTCAGGAGGGACGCCATGGAGTAACCAGAGTGAAGGAGATCCTTGAGATGATGTTGTTGGTGGACCGCAGGGATCCGCAGGGCGGGAGTCAAGGGATAGGAGATCCATGAGGGACTTGTTTGATGCAAAGAATGCTACTTGATGGTGAAGAATACCGTTGTTTAGTCCTAATATGTCCTAATACTTGGTGGGATTTGTTTTGACGGCATGTTTTTATGGGATTTGTCCTTACGAACCAACTAGTGACTAGTGGCTTTATTGGTGTGATGCCTACGTGTTTTTGACGTCAATTCTGACATCAGTTTTGACATACAACAACCCCAACTAGATAAAAAAGCTGGAAGCTTCGAAATTACCGAGGAAACGCTATCTATTATTATCTTTTACTATCTTTTATCTTTTGGGAACCCCTATGCCTATACTTTCTGACAAGTATTCTGCCATGCATTCCGACCATCATTCTAACACCTCTTATGTGTCCTGACATTTCGCATGACATTTCTTTTGACCTCTTTTCTGGTGTATATAAATTCTGGCATTTGTTCAAACATTTCTTCTGATGTATATGTTGGCACGTATTGTGTAATCTTGTTTGACAAATGTTGTGTCACATGTATATATTGTATATATATATATATATATCTTTGTATGTATCTATTGGTATGTATATATATATATAATATTATATATACATATGCATCATGTTTATTTGATATGAATTGTAACAATATATATATATATATATACACACATATACGCATTGACATACTTTCGGACATTTCTGATTCTCCTGATCTATCTATATATATATATATACATACACAGGTCCCGTCTGCCTGTCTGACCACACACGCACACGCACACACACACACAGTCCATGAGCTTGGTCTACAGGCAGACTGGGAATATCCCGACATCGAGGCTCTCCGGACCCTGGCAGATAACATGTCAGACAGAATGCCATGATGAAATTGTCACATAGAATGTAAGAACATACGTCGGATAGAATTCCAAATGAACATGCTCAGAATGCCAGAATACCTGTCAGACAGAATGTCAGACGATGTGTCAGATAAGATTCCAGAATATATGCCAGATAGAGTGTTAGAGTATAGAGGCGTGTCAGATAGAATGTTGGTATGTCTGTCAGAGAGTGTCAGATAGAATGTTGGTATGTCTGTCAGAGACAATGTGAGAATATATGTCGGACAAAATGTCAGAATGAATGTCATGAGAGATGTCAGAATCCATGTCAAAATAAATGTAATTAGATGGAATGTCAGGTGGACAGTCAAGATATTGGTCAGGTAGTATAGCATCACAATGAATCACGGAATGTATGTTAGATAAAATGTCGGTTGGTGGTGGTCACTTGGAGAGTGTATTTACTTGTTGCTGTGCGACTCTTTGTTTTGATTGATGTGTCTAAGAATATGATAGATATTCAATACATAAGTCGTAGCATGATGCAGTATGTATAATTTATGCATCTACATATGCATTCATGTTTCAAACGTTTGCTGATCCAAACGTTAGCCCCGTGGCCACCATCTTTCCCAGAGGATGCAGACAGCGAACAGCTGAACGTGGAACAGTTGCAGCTTCCCGTTGGCGTTTCACGGGGGGATTTCACCAACAGAAAGTCATCCAAAACGAAATGTGGATCGCACCAAGAGGCAGGGGGATATCAATGCATGGGTTTAAAGTACCAAAGGAAGTGAGCAACACAATGAAACCTTGGTGAGTGCTTGCTTTTCTGCAAATAGAACCAAAAAGAAACCTTGGATGTAAAAACAGCTAGACCATGAAATGTAGGATAACACTGCCAAGAAATGCTTGGGTACTTGAATATCTTTAATGGCAAAACACTATGCTGTAGTTTGTTGGGGTGATCTGTTTTAAATCTGGACGCAAATCGAGGAATGTGATTTCCAGTTCTTCTCAGTTGGAGGGTAACCCCTCAACTTCGTGGCAAATCCCGGACATGTTCGATTTGCACACAGATGCTACTTAATATGGCTATAGCCAATTATGGCCTGTGAAATCATTATAATGCAGTTCACCGTATAGGTCCATTATCCTCAATTTACTGACTGTACTTAGACCCTGACGTTGCAGAGCATTTTGAGTTTTGCCATGCTATTTGTAGGCATACGTTGTTTTTTTCTCCCCAGATGTTTATACATAAAAATGATGTGTATATGTGTATATATATATATATATATCCTAGTAAAAACCCAATTTGCCCTGCTGTCAAACTTGCAACTCATTGGCTTGAGTCAACTTTGCCGGTCAACAGCTGTGTTAGGGATAGATATAGTTCCAACAGATTTAGATGTTACTAAGAGATCCTTTTCTTGGCATTGCTTCTGGAGATCCGAGGATCAGCTTTCGAAGCAACTGCAAAGAGTCCCCAAAGGCGTGCCCGGGGTGACATCAGATTGGGATGAGAACCAAAGCGAAAAACGTGTTTTGGTGTGGCTCAAGGTTTAAGGTAGGGATACCAACAGCAACAGGGCAGGTAGATCAGTCTTGGTAGTTACGGAATGAGTTGATGATTCATGATTATTTTGTCAGATGGGTTGCAATGATGCCACGACTCAGAAACTGGTGGCAATTGATTGTTAAGTAGGGGCGTTGGGTGCCTTCCACCAGACAAATAGAATATCTAAAGATATTGAAGATAGATAGATTGAGAGCTAGAACTCGAAGGGAACACATCCTCGATGGCAATGCGCACGTGAAAAGTTTATGAAGGAAGTGCAAAATCCCAGTTTTCACCCTCCACATGGCACAAAGTTTCCTCCGTCACTGCGAAAGGAAAGGTGCATGCTGGTATATGAGTAGACGTTTGATGGTGGATGAGTAGGTAGACGTGATAAATCAATATAGATCAGATAGATTGCCATCATTCTGTAACACGTACTGGAAAGTCCATTAACATCGCTTGATTGTCAAACATGGCCGCTGGGAAAGTAACCGTCAAAACGGCTGGATTTGCTCCTGCGATTCCCAGAAGGTGGGCCTTTTTTTCTCTCCGGTTGTTTGAACCAGTAGTTTTTAGCGATGATTGAACACTTCGACATACTTAGATATCTCCATTTGTGTGACCCCACTCCTCTATTTCTGCTGGTTCAATTTCATGCAATGCTGCCCGGTAAGTCCAGAATTGCTTTAAAAGGTACTATTTTAATCTCAAGTTTAAAAGTTGATACGACTTCAAGGTGCGCCTCCCCAGTCGTTGCGAAAACAACACCTCTCCTGACTATATATATGTATATATATAGTTATCACCATAGATACCACGAAATACCCTCATTTTTTAACATATTTTGACCCAAGAGTTCGCCTAGTTGCAGACCAGCTTGGCTTTGGATTGCGACGACAAAGCTGAACTCGACTCCAGGCGCTTCCAAACCTTCAGACTATGGTGAACTACAAAGACTGGTCGAAGGTGCAGAGATCTTTGAGGCGGGGCTTTGGTCCAAAACATTGGCGATTTTAAGATGAACATTGGGCATTTTTTTTGGGATTTGAATATGAACAACTTGGATTGAATATGATTGAATGAAGATTAGTGATTTTTAGGGGATTTTAATATAAACAACTTTGGACCCAACCAGCAAAAACGGAGATTTCTCTGACCAAGACGTGATTTTGAGCGTCAAAACGATGATTCAACCGCCAAGAATTCATGACTGGCTGAATCATTTCTTGTCAGTGCAGCATAGTGAAGCCTCAATTTCTGGGTGCTCGTGAGCTTAGACACAACATGACACAACATAGAACGCCAAATAGCCCTCCATGGTTGATCGAAGCTAATGGAATCAGGTGATTGCCACAAGGGGTGGCTGAAGGCTAAGTGCTTCATTTTCAGGGATCATGTCCCATTGCACCCCTAACAAAGAGCATGATTAGTCATCCATCCAAGATTTTCTCATGCTAACCACTGATATAGTTGTACAATCCTGTAATCTTGGGGTCAAATCATGTCAAATCCCCATGTGGAGCAACTTGGATTATCAGAGGGTCGGTTGTATTGCACGATAAATATTCACATCCCATAATGATTACCCTAGGGAAAGCTAACATGGATGTGGAAAATGGCCCATTCATGGATGAACTGCCCTGTGGCGATTTAACATAGCCATGGAAAATGGCCCATTTATAGATGATTTATGGTGATTTACCTATTGCAAATGATGATTTTCCATGGCTATGTTAAATAACCAGAGTGTACCTGTTAAGATGGTGATTTTCTACATCTATGTTGGTCTACCCCACTTCCAAATTCGTTGTCCAACACCTCGGCAGGACCTTTGCAGACCGCGCCAAGGATGGCGCCTGCGGCTCGGAAACGGAAGTGGCAAAGCCGCTGCGTCACTCGAAGGAGTTTTGGTTCAGCAACAGACATGGGGTTTTCACATGTCTTAAGCCAATTTCAGCTTCAAGACTTAGAACAAATCATGGAACATTTGGGTTTCCGGTGGATTTGATCTAACAGTTCTAAGATTTATTCATATTTCAATGATTCAATTTGATCATTTCGGGAAACTTTGGATGGGCACATTCATAGTCTTTTGCCATGATCTGACCAAGAACATGATGTGAGACCGTCCCCATGTGCTCCATAGAGGATTTATCTGGGTCACTTTGGAGGTAAGTGTTGGTACACATTGGTGAAAAAATGTCAATATGTCATATATAATATGTACATGGAGCATTAGGGACATGTTTTAACCTCAAAATTTGGATGTGTGTTTTGACCAAAAATCTGAATCAAGTAAAGATCACATCATTCAGTTTTCAGCCAAAAACTATCCTAAGAGGTTTCTCAACCAAAGGGGATGGAGGGTTTAATCATGTTTAATCAGCAAAATCGTGTTTTATCCAACAAAGCTTCGTTTTTCACAAGACTATAGTGTCAACCAACGAAAAAAAAGCAACCAAAATACGGTTCTAACAAAAATAAGTAGGAACCAGCCCAACAACATGTGTTTGTATCTGTGTGCGCGCAACTCACAAAAAATCACAAAGTCACCCAGTCAAAATAAGGTTTGAACAAAGAATGACACAGTTTTTCACCAGCAAATTATGTGCACTATTGTGCACTAAAGCCAAGCAGAACTGATTCTGGACCAAAAAAAAAACGGGTTCCCATGATGCCCCCCCAAAAAAAAACGGAAACATTGTAATACATGTAGTATACGGCAGTGTGCTTAAGTGTATAGATGTGTGGGTCCAATCCAATTTGCTGAGTCTTTCTTGTGTCTATTCTTGGACATGAAAGGTATACTATGTTCAGTCTGCCTGTACGTACTCCCATGAGTGGCCATTCATGTGTGTAATGCCAGCACCGTAGATTGTACGGGATGATCGTGGGATAGTCGTGGCCCAGCAACACTATGATGGATCCAAAATAATGGACAGGTTGCAGCGCAGAAACACTGAATCCCAGTGTAGCTGGGATTACTTTCTTCCCGCATTTGTCCAGAAATTGTTTTAACTACGATCCAATTTGGTTCCGACTCGCTTTCGGATTGAACTAAGGGCCAATACATTGCAGCTGGTGAGCCGCCAAGGTTCGCACTGCAAATTCTATGTTTTGAAAAATCACACAAATGTCATGCTGTGCTATTTTGTTATATATTATGTATACATGAGTGAAGTATAGTGAACTTCTGTAGTGATGGGGGCCCAACCAGGTGCGATTTGTGGGTCGGTTCTTCATCCCCAGAACCCGGAGCAAATTGAAGGTCATTTACCCTCTGGTAAACTCACATAACTATGGAAAAGCACCATGTTTAATGGGAAAATCAACTATAGCCATTTTCAATAGCCACGTTAAATTACCAGAGGGTATTATTGTTGCTGCTTATTATTTAGACAATATATAGTATCACATCAAATTCCGTTGTTTTTTGTTGTGCCCCGCAAAAATTCAGAAGAGCCACAATAAGGTCGCACAAGCTTAACTCATTTTGCGGC
>BGPT01003059.1:41077-51565 GCA_003297045.1 Symbiodinium sp. clade C Y103 | reverse complement strand
TCATATCATCACGGACATCTCTTGGCAGTGGGTCTCTTGTTCTGTTCGATGGTCCAGGGTCCCCTGTGTCTTCCGATTCTTCTTCCTCATCAGACATGGGACTAGGTGTTATAGAGATCCTCTTACCGCGGCTTGGATTCGCTGATTCCTGATGTTCCTCTTCTCCTGTTCGCCCAGCAGTATCATCGTGCATTGGTGGTGGAACATTAATCAATCCTTGTATGGGGGACATCAAGTGGCCTGAAAAGAGACCTGCCTGCGGTTCCACTTGCATGCTAACCGTGGTCCATCTTAACAGGAGTGCAGCGCGGAGTTCAGAGGAAATACCTGTTCTGGGTGCCTGACCAGTCCATTGCATTCCCCCAATAGGGCACCAGGTTTTGTTTTGCCAAGCTGCAGGTCTATCTTCCACGCCTAAGATGCACGCTAGGAGGGGTTGCCAGCCTTCCAACGCTAACTTGGACAGGACAATGGGTGCTTCTAATTTGGTTCCCCCGAAACTATGGTATATAGCTGGCCTGAGGTGAGACTCACAAAATCTGTGGGCTTGAAATAATTGTGCTCCGGGGAGCGATTTCGCCCCAACTGTCCCTTCTACGGAGGTGAGCAGGGCAAGCGCCGCTTGTTCAAACGTTCCTCTGGCCCATCTATTGAAGGGCGGTTGTCTAATACGGCCATGCGCATCCAAGTTCTCGTTAGAGGCTGTTCTTGGCCAGGGTNGCTTGTTCAAACGTTCCTCTGGCCCATCTATTGAAGGGCGGTTGTCTAATACGGCCATGCGCATCCAAGTTCTCGTTAGAGGCTGTTCTTGGCCAGGGTTGTCCTGGACTCCAATTCTGTGGGATTGGCCAGTACGCTTTGATTGCAAATTCTCCATAGATTGCNCAAGTTCTCGTTAGAGGCTGTTCTTGGCCAGGGTTGTCCTGGACTCCAATTCTGTGGGATTGGCCAGTACGCTTTGATTGCAAATTCTCCATAGATTGCACAGATGGATAGCAGGTCGAGGTTAGTTTCTGCCCTGATCCCTAAGAATGGGGTAAGTAGTAGTCCACTCTTGACTGCTATTGTTGGGTTATCAGGATATGTCGACCCTCTCAGGAGGTCTTCTCTTTTCTTTCTTAAGCTTTGCACAATATCGTTGGGTGATAGTTGGTGCATGTAAGGACCTTTAGTGGGCATATTGCCTGGCTGCAGGTCACTAATTCCGACCACAAAGCCCGCATTGTATTCATGGAATTCTTCTGTAACCAGTAGTATGCTGGTTTTCTTGGCTAGATTGGTGTCCCTGAATGCAGGTGCAGTTCTTTCAGGCTGTTCCTGCATCGGTTCAGCATTCGCTGGTCGTCCTTGCAGACTTTGCAAGGTTGGCTGCATGTTCGCAATTCTAACTAGCTCTGGGATTTCGTACAGAGACACAGGTACACAATCATTATCCACTAACACAAGGTGCGGGTAGGGATAGATGTGTCTCGCCATTTCTAGGACGAAGACTCCAGCCCAAATATATGGTATTAAGTGGAGTCCGTTTTGCTCATTTGCTTCTATCCATACCAGGTCGGTTTTTTCCCCTTCCGGTCCTATGAGATTTCTTCTGCTTTGCCACCAAGGGGCGAAGGCTGGCCAGNTACTTGGGTCAGACATGGTCCCTGTGGCGCTTTCGCATGCTTATAGCTGTGCACTAGTTTCGTTCCGTGGCAGGTTATGTCATCATAGAGTGCTGGCGGCAGTTTTTCGTCCATACCCATTGTAGTTGGGATTGGTTGTAGGGAGGCAAGGGCCATCTGCACCTCAGACTTCATATAGGGAGCCATTACTGGATCTTCAATATCCCCATTCCATCGGTGAACGACTCTGGGCATCGGCCACACCATGGGTCTATTGGTTGGAAATTCCCTACCCTCATCATCCGTTTCTTCCTCTGACGACTCCGAGGAGACTATCATCACATTAGAGTCTGTAGCCATGGATTCGTCCCCCATTTGAGTGGCAACCTCCNTCTTCCTCTGACGACTCCGAGGAGACTATCATCACATTAGAGTCTGTAGCCATGGATTCGTCCCCCATTTGAGTGGCAACCTCCGAGCAACCACTTGGGGATGCTGGCCGCCTCCGAGCCACCAGCGTTGGATTCACGGCTTTAGACTACTAGTGCAATGTGGAGGGCGCTCCATGTGCGTGAGGATGAGAAGAGGTTTTCCTAATCTTAAGGTGAGGCTTGGATACTTGCAGATGCTTTAGACTTCAGGTAACTACTAGAAATTTTCGGGACAAGATGAGGAAATTAATGGGCATGGGAGGCAAATGGTGTATCAGGTTAATATTGGAAGGCTAAACTAGATAAGGAGCTATTTCTTGTTAGCATGAGCTTGTTACCTCCCGATTTGAGCCGAAATGTTGAGGTTAAAATCGCTTCTTTATGCATGTTATGTAGTGCATGTTCCTTCTCAATAGGGGAGTGCATGAAACATTCTTATGAGACACTTCCTGCCAGTGGGTTTCAGGAGGGCTGTACACTACGCTTTCCGTCTAATTTTTCTCTCAGGCCACGCGCTCCTGGGTCATTTTCCCAATTACTGGCAGGAACTGCACAGGCCAGTGATGTTCCACAAGGCGAGATCAAATCGCCGTATCAAGGTCCTGATAATCGTCATGCAGTCCAAAGAATACCGGATGTGCTTCAAGAGCTGCTAGCGCCAAGGAGTTAGCTTCCTGTAATTCCTTATTCAATCCTTGTGCTGCTGGTACTTGATTGGAGGCTTGCATTGCGGCATGCAGGTGGCCTTGGATTGCTGTGAGGGTGTGCTTTGACACAGCTTCAAGCGAATTGGAATGTCTTTCACCCAATGGTAAAATTTGCACAGCTGCTCGTCCATCATTCGTCTTTACAGGCGGCACTGCAATCGGTTTTGATTGTCGCTCCATCGTGGCTGTGCCATTTTCCAGCGTGGATTTGGTATTGATGGGTGGCATACTGAGTACTTCTGCTTGATGATAGTTAAGATGCCAGGCCAGTCTCTTGAGTTCTTCAACATAGTTAGACCCAATCGTTGCTCCTGTTATGTGGACTTTATAATCGTTCTGCCTGAACGGATAGTAGTCCACTTTCTCTATCTTCAGGTGGATGTGCTGCAAGACCGCCGGATACATTTGTAGGGTACCCCAATTCGGAGGAAANTATCTTCAGGTGGATGTGCTGCAAGACCGCCGGATACATTTGTAGGGTACCCCAATTCGGAGGAAAATTTTCAGAAGTGAGATCCTTTGCCCAAGTGAAGAAGTGTCTCACATAGAGGGTACGCACGTCCTCTTCCTCCCATTCCAGGAGAACTTCAAGGTCATAGTATGGAACATCATCGTGCTCCCAGCGTTTCAATAGGTGATTCAGGTTAACATCCTCACCTNCAGGAGAACTTCAAGGTCATAGTATGGAACATCATCGTGCTCCCAGCGTTTCAATAGGTGATTCAGGTTAACATCCTCACCTTTGTTCGATAATCGCGCTTTGATCGCATCAAGATCCATGGCTCTTTAGCTTTGATATGAGCTATGCTGATGCGATTCGGTCAGGACCAGGCCGCCTCCGAGCCACCTGGTAAACTATCTACAGAAGATCTCCCATGTTGCTGGTTTATATATTCAGACACAGTTATTAAATATCTTAGTTGATGAGTACAGTTTGACAGGGCTTGTTGGATGAAT
Organism: Symbiodinium sp. clade C Y103; assembly: GCA_003297045.1. Lineage (NCBI taxonomy): Eukaryota > Dinophyceae > Suessiales > Symbiodiniaceae > Cladocopium > Cladocopium sp. clade C. The sequence goes on along the minus strand of BGPT01003059.1, from coordinate 47,866 downwards.
CGTCTGGGTATATGAAGATCACCAGTGTGAGCTTACACTGAACTAGTGATATAGTAGCTTGTGACACTTCTGTTTATTACCGGACAACCTGAGCCAAAAGCATCCTCAGGCAGGCAGTGCTCACGTAGACAGTCAAACATAAAGCATCGTTATAAATGACTGTCTCCATGCTTGGGTCTTGGCTGAGTCTCGTCAGTTGTCTGGCGCTCTTTTTTGTCATCATTTTCTAATCCAAGCGCTAATCCTGCTGCAAGTGTAAGGTGTAGCAACCTTTTAAAAACCAAGAGGGAGCTCTTGCAGCCCAGCACTAAGGGCATGTGTGGCATCCTGGCTCTGCACACCCAGTTGGACATTAAGAATTGACTGCACTCTATCTTTAACCTCAGCAAGATCCGCTTTCACATTGTTAAGATCCTCTGCTCGTTGAGAGGCTCGATGTTGAGGGCAGCCGCCTCATGATATGCTACATGCCACGCTAGCCGATTTGTCTCACCTGTATTATCCCACTAATTGTTGCTCCACAGGTGTGTACCAGTATTGAGCGCTGCTGGAAAGGGTAATGCTTCAGGTCAGAGCAATGCAGGCTGATACGGTGCAATATAGTAGGTACTGTCGCTAGTCCTCCCCATCCAGAGGGGAGATCCTTTGCATAGAGTTCGTTATCGACTGTAAAGAAGTGTTTGCAGTAAAGCTGCTCCAGTCTCTGTGTGGTAGGCCATACTAGTGTGAACTCCAGCGTGTAGTACGGAACATCCTTATGGTAGTGGTAACGCACCAAGTGGCTCTCACCATCTTGAAGAGCGTCACTTGTGATAGACTGCTCTTGAGTACAGCTGGTTTCCGCTGTCAATCGGCTAACCAGAGTAGAGCTCTGTTCCATGGCTGGATCTTATTAGATGGCTTCGCTCCACTGTTTACCCAGGCAACCTCCGAGCAATCTGGCACGCCGGCAGGCGTTAATTATGTAGGTATCTGATCTTTCCTTTGCAAAAACTTTATTTACGAATCAGATTTAAGTATTTATTTGTTGGTTATACCTCTACGCCAAATTTACGAACCTGGAAGGTGGTTCCACAGCCTCAAACCTTTTGAGCCAGAGGGATGCCAGAAGGAGTGCGGACGTGTAACAATATGAGGTTGTACAGTTCACCACTAAGTTCACTATTCACTCGTGTATGCAACAGCGTGCTCCTCCACAGCTAAAGAGGGATGGCAGCGTGATAGGCTTTTGTGCTTATTCATGACTACAGCATTGCAGCAGCCTCGCCTATTTTGTACATTTTGCGCATTATCTCTCTAGTTCTACCTGTATTTGCACTAACAAAGCTTTAGCTACTTTAGCAGCTGGAATCAATTCGACAGGGAACTGAGATATTTCCTTGTTGGAAGCATCTGGTGCGTGCAGCATGTCACTAAGGTGGTCTATGGAGTTGTAATTTCTCGGTGCTGCTTAGCTCTCAGCCCAGACCACTTGCCTTCTTGGTGAATTGCTTCCCACGAACTACTTTTCAAAGTAGTATCAAGCGAGACCTCTCTTACTAGCTCCGAACGGCACAGAAGCAGGGCTAAATGTGCGATCTTGGCATAGCTGAAGGAGGGAGATGTAGTACTCATCTGCGAAGACTCTGCACTTGCATGCACAGTGCCTGAACTTTGCTGATTGCTTCGTCCAGCTTTTCATCAACTTCCATGTCCAAGAGAGTTTGATTAGGAGCTGCATCTGCCGCTTGAGGTCTATCTTCCATGACTTATGGAGAGAGGTCACTTTCTAGCCTTCTTGGTTACGTCACGTGGCTTTAACAATATGCCACATGGGATAGCTAGAGGAGTTCTTTCCTCCTTGTTTTGTGCCTTAGCGTTCCTACGACATCTGCTAAGCATAATCGCTGTCACTGTGTTGCTTAAAGGTTATGCAGGGATATTGCATTACGGTTTCGGAGACCACCTTCGGACAGCCTACTCCAACAGTAACAGTAGTTAACAGTGGTAAAGCTTATTAATGCTACATTGTTTATAGCTTCGTTTATGTGATCTCTCCTGTAACCTTGCGCGTTCTTGGGCCAAGAAGGGATCTGGCAAAGAGTATGAGCTGCAAGAGGTCTGAGCGCTTTGGAAACCTGTGTCTTTCCATGCACTTGAGTTAAATACGGGCTGATATCAACGCTCATTTTTCACCAGCTGCCTCCATGTCGGTTATTATCATCAAGTGCTGCGCGCTATTTGGGCTACGTGGTGGCTCACTTCCTCGCTTTCACGGATCTCAAGGACGACAGCTTCCGGCATGACTTCCCGTAGGCTCATTAGCTGCATGATGGTCTCATTGGCTGAGAGATTGTACCTGAGTTCTCTTCTGGAGGGATAGAAAGCGATGCTCATGGCAAATACTTCTGATCGTGGTAGTTGCAGTAACTCTTGAGCAAACTCCGCTATGAGGCCAGCTGCGCAATTTAGTACTTCCTCCTCAATGACAAAGGACAGGGTTTGAGTGCACCTTGCGGTGCAGTACACTATCCACAATTGTTTGGCTTGATCGGGAATTGGCATATCGCAAAGTATCGCTAGCTCTTGCTCGATAACACCCAGCAAACGCGGTCCCGCAGCGGTATTCGAGGCCATGAGGCAAAGCTGTCAGGCTGTGCTTTACTGAGTTCTGTGCCATGAATGTATTAAGACATTTTATTTTAGGTTCCTCTTCGCAGCTAGCGAGGATACTTAGCCCTCTTGCGGAGTACTAAAGTAATGGATGACCTCGCCTTCTACAGGTGGTCTGTCGCAGGCAACCTCCGAGCAACCTGCTGTATGACTATCCTGTAGTTTATACTCAGGCAATCATAATTCTTTGCGCCAACTCTAGCATTTGTCTTGTTTGAGCTGAGATGGGCTATGCATCAGTGTGGGGTCATTACGGCATTGCGGTCAGACAGTGTAGGTGTAAGAAACCAGTTCTACTGCAATAAAGCGGCTCAGCAGATTATTTCTTTGCGCAGTTATGTCTGTCACATTTCCTAACACTGGCTTAGACACCGAGCTCTTCTGGTGAGACTGATTTTCAGCTTAGTCAAGGCTGTAGAGGCAACTATGTGCCTTGCTGTGGTCAGGTTCCTCAACAGTTGTCATGGATGACCTAGTACTTGGTAACCAATGGCCTCGATCTCCTGGGCAAGCATGGCGGCAGTGGAGCGCTCTTGGACTGCTCTCTAGGAAGAAATGTGCAAACCTTAAGACGGCAGGCTGGCCCTTATATGATGTCTGCTTGTCGCTATGTTTAGGAGGCACTGGAAAATTGTCCGATTGGACTAAGATCCACAGAACGATCAGCCCCGCTGGTGTCAGCATAGTGCATCTTCTGGCAGAGTGCTTCAAAGGAGGCACTTTTTCAGCTTGTAATGTTCTTCTGCACACTGGGCAAACGTAAGTTTTACCTTGGTCCTCCAGTGCACTGTTGCATGCCACACAAACTTTTTGTTGACGGGCAGTCTGATTGAGTATACCTTCTCTCATGCGAGCTGCCCAGAGAGGCCATTGTGGCTCAGAGGATAATCTTCCTGGCTCACCTGACTCCAGCACACTGTGGGCCAACTGCTGTAACTCAGTGCCATAACTATCATTTTGGGCCTCTTCGCTCCGACACCTGGCTAGTTCTACCTGCAGTTCTAACAGTTTGACGGCTGCGCTCAAGTGGTTTTTGCTCCTTTCAATTTCTTCTGTGTTCTCCGGGAAGTATCCTAGTGGGACTTCTTCCCTGAGGTCAAGTAGCACCACAACGTCCGTCAAAGTGTCATTAAGTCTGTTCAAGTGCAACTGCAGTAGTTTCACTCTAACCTGTGGCGTGTGAGGCGGGATTGGTAACCAGCTTCTACCTTCTCCAATGGGAAACTCTGCCATGGGTAATATATTGGATTTCGAGTTCCCTCTGTTAACACGTGATTATCATAGGTAGCATTTACTTAACTTCCTTGAGGAGGATTGAATGAACTCCCCCTCCAGAACCAGGCAACCTCCGAGCAACCTGGATTTATTCTGGCATGGGGGAAGGGATGCTGCTTGAGCCACAAATTCGGCAGGACTGAGGGTGTCTCCAGTTGCTCTGTGTTTGCATATGAGCGCTGTACGATGTCACTGAGATGGTGCTATGAGTACTGCCATGCTCATTAAGTTGTTTTATTATTTGAGTCCGTAACTTTTTCACCCGTTGGGGACACACTGGAGCTGAGTCTTCCCAGCTATGATCTTCCAGGCGCAGATTCTGCCCTAGCTATAAACAGGAGGCTACGCTCAACTATTGTCATCCTTGGCCTAGAAGTGCTTTCCAGCCCTCCAGGGGAACTCTGGTTCTCTGGCACCAGGCTGCACGTTGGATTGGTTCGCGCCTTGGCACATGGAGCTGGCGCCAGCACTAACGCTAGAGGGTTGGTGTTGGTTCCTGCTGCTGATTGGATAACTGATTCCTCATCTGGGGCTCTTCCATGGCTTGGTTGGCTTTCATGGGTTTCTTGGCTCTGATCATGCCGCCGGAGATTTCTGATCGATAGCGTAGGACTTGGAAGGATGCGCTGGCTGGCTCCAGTGAGTTGGATTTGCTGCCTTTCCACAATGGCGTTCATATCTTCTACCCTGTCGTTCAAGAGTGTCATTGCCACTAACATTGCCTGAGATGCTGTCGTTAAGGCTTCCTGAACTTCCGGGTAGAGGATTCGCTGTTCTTCCAGGCTGTGAAGTTCTGTGTGAAGCTTTTCATGTAGGTCTGATAGGGCACCAAGGCAGAGCGACAGGGCAGTGACCCGTTGCGCCAGAGGGAGATCAGGGGCGCGATCCATGACTCAACCGGTCGTTCTAGGTGATGGGTCTACAAAAGGGAGAGAGATAAGTTAACAGAGGCGTGGTAGGTGGGATTGGATAAGTTAGATAACGGAATTGTCAATAATGCCAACACAGCCGCAACAATTTCAAAACTATTTCAAAGCTGTTTGGGGTGGGTGGCAATCTCCGAACAACCACTCTTGAGCCACAGCATAAGTCAGGTGATGCATCCACGAGAAACTTAATCTCAGTGCATTTTCACGTAGCAATCTCTACCCAGGCATTTGCACAAAATTCGATCTTGGACAATCTTGGGACTGCTGCAAGCCAGTGATAAGGTGGAGGCATTCGGAGCTGATACTTCCCCCCTTTTGACTCAATGAGGTTTGGCTCTCTGTTGAAAAAATGGGCACTTTGGATTGGGCTATTCTGAATGTAGCACCATCCATCATACTTCAAGCATAACCTCGCAGCTGCCCCTTTGGGCAATAGGAGTGAACTGTTCCAATAAAAAGGTAACTTCCGTCTTGGATTTGTGAATATGAGTTCTAATGTCCATCAGGGTTGCCTTTTGAGTAAAGTCATCCGATTGCTCTATGGCGTTCAGCAGCCCTTCCGCCCTTGCTATCGACTGCTGAACAGCCGTGAGAGCATCAAACATTACCTTAGCAGCCCAGATATATGGACTGCTAAAATCTTCTNTGAACAGCCGTGAGAGCATCAAACATTACCTTAGCAGCCCAGATATATGGACTGCTAAAATCTTCTGTGGGCAATACCACTCTTTTTTGTGTGGCTTGCTCACCTAGGTAGTCAGGGGTCTTTGGCCCTTCCTGATATCCTAAGTCGCCACAGGATGAAAAGGGTATGGTTTCAAAGGCCACAGTTGTGTGTACGTGCTCAAAAGAAGTAATTTTCCTGCGGGATTCGAGCCATGCTTCTCCGGCCAGGAGCCTCGCCAGTTTGGATCTGCGCCTCTTGTTGGTTCCGTAGACGACAAGGCCAGACTCGTGTACAAGGTGATGTTGACCCTCAGTGATGCGAACTAGGTGTTGACCACAGAGTACTGTTTTCTGAAGATCATCAGGGAAGCACAATAGCTCGGCCCATCCAGACGGTGAGTTGGGATTCGCTCCTTGTATCATGTTGGGGCAGCAGAGGATGTGGATGGTTCCTTTCTGTCCGTTTTGTGTCATAGGAAGGTGGAAAACTGTGACTGGCTTTCCTCCTACTGAGATCTCTTCACTGTCAAGGTGATCAGGAAGTGCCGCATCGCTGCATGCAATGTAGTCCACGTCCATGAGCCAGTCAGGATTTTGCCTCTGCGTTGTCGGGAATCCATCTTCCATGGCGGGCACTTTATATGCCAGGCAACCTCCGAGCAACCTGGTTTTTNTCCATGAGCCAGTCAGGATTTTGCCTCTGCGTTGTCGGGAATCCATCTTCCATGGCGGGCACTTTATATGCCAGGCAACCTCCGAGCAACCTGGTTTTTGGTATATGCGTTTCCGAGTGATAAATGATTGCTCACATGTACTTCTGTGTTGTCTCTACTATCTGTATTAATTATATCGGTTATTCATGCAATACTTTTGACTAGGTTCAACGTTTAGACATGAGTCAAATGCGTTGCTTCCAGCGTAAGGCATCATAATTAGCAATTGATTAGTTTGCAGAAGCAACCTCCGAGCAACTTCTGTTTAACAGTTGGGAGTTAAATGGACTGTGAATGGCAGCAGCAACGACAGAGTTGTTCATCAACTGACATGCTGCGATTGGTCCAGGTGCAACGATTATATCATGGACTTGATTTCCTTTTCCACCAATTTCCTCGCTTTTGGATAGCGCTTCTTTTGTACTCCGAATTTTTGCCAAGCATCTGCTTCGAAGCCTCTATATACAGACGGAGGGGGGCAGGCTGGTCAAGGCTACCATGAATAGAGGGACTCGGTCATCAAGCCAGATTCTTTCTTCAGTATTCGTTAGCGA
>BGPT01003059.1:27078-41048 GCA_003297045.1 Symbiodinium sp. clade C Y103 | reverse complement strand
CAAGATGTCTCTATAGGGTGTCTATAGATATCATTATGCTTTCATTGGCCCTAACTTTACGTAAAGAATTGTAAAGAATTGAGGATGGTACCTCCTCTCGAACTTCTAGGTTTTGCGCCTTTCGCCCTGACCCTCAGATCTATTTACTCCCTGTTACAAGATTATAAATGACTTGCGAGCACATTCTGAACCTATATCTGTACTCTACAAGCTCACGGGGAGTTAGCTGCTCGGAAGTTTCACTGCTGAGCAGCGGGTTTGCCCTCCCCTCAAGGAGAAGCTGTACACATGCCTCACTGTTATGCTGTATAGCATAGTGGAGCGGGGATTCTTCATAGAGCTGGTCTGTAAGATTTGGATTAGCTCGGTTGCTGAGCAGCATTTGGATGCCGGCTGAGTACTCCATAGTCGTGGCAAGGATGAGGGGGGTGATGCCGCTGTCATCTATACGGTCCACTTCTGCTCTTGCTTCAATGAGAATTTTAATGAGCTGTGGACAACGGCCGTCACTTGAGGCTTGACTCTCATGGGTAAAATCGCCAACTAGCGCCGCTTGGAGGAGATTGTGCGTACTTCCATCATCTGATGATATCAATGGACNTTGACTCTCATGGGTAAAATCGCCAACTAGCGCCGCTTGGAGGAGATTGTGCGTACTTCCATCATCTGATGATATCAATGGACCTGGATGTATGCCTTCCCTGAGCATTTGTAGCACTAACTCCTTGTCACGGTCAGCAAGCGCATGATGCAGCATGAGGCCTTCCATCCTTGTGGGTGCTCTGGCAGGGGATTCCACACATAGTACACCTTCCTCGAGTATTTCTGGATACTCCGATATGTGTTCATCATCTTGTAGTACACTGTACTTGTAGAGGAGCTGCGTTCTGGTTGAGCACTTAGTAGGGTGTCTTTCCGCCAATTTGATTTTCACCTCGGCAAAGGTTAGGTTTCCTTCACCTTCCAAAGGAATCGTATCTAATAAGCTGTGAGTAGTCGCCAAGTAGATCTTTAGCCCGTAGTGTGCTGCCATTGCCTTCCTATCTTTGAGACGCGCCACCTCCGAGTAACGGTCTTGCAGGGTGAAAGGCACAATTGAGGCTCACAATGATTCAAAAAAGTCCCTATATCCCTAAGACAATGAGTAGATTGAAGGGAAGTTGCAGCAGCACGTTTGATCAGATAAGCTAGGCTAGGCTAAGTCAACAAGACTTGATAGTCTAGTTTCAAAGTTTTGAGGGTAGCTGAGCTTCATGCTGAGCAACTATGGCTGCAGTGTTCATCGATGGTTTGAGTACATCCTAACAACTTGCAGCAAGTACACCATCTGGCAGTGGGTGGTTCTACGCACTTGGAATNTGCCATTGCCTTCCTATCTTTGAGACGCGCCACCTCCGAGTAACGGTCTTGCAGGGTGAAAGGCACAATTGAGGCTCACAATGATTCAAAAAAGTCCCTGTATCCCTAAGACAATGAGTAGATTGAAGGGAAGTTGCAGCAGCACGTTTGATCAGATAAGCTAGGCTAGGCTACGTCGACAAGACTTGATAGTCTAGTTTCAAAGTTTTGGGGGTAGCTGAGCTTCATGCTGAGCAACTATGGCTGCAGTGTTCATCGATGGCTTGAGTACATCCTAACAACTTGCAGCAAGTACACCATCTGGCAGTGGGTGGTTCTACGCACTTGGAATCAACTCTCACGTCTTACGCCTTTTTCAGCACCCTATCTTCGCTCATATGTGACGTTAGGACATTGGTGCAGGTTCCTCGTCTAGGAGGTGTGCAAAACGGCTCTTTTCAATTAATTCTTGAATGGTGAAACTATTTACAAAGTTATACACACCTTCCCTCACATTTGCACTCTGGTCGCGGATTTCTTGAGCTGCGAGGTTTTCTCCTTTCACCATCAGCCGCTCTTCGTAGATTTGCATGATGACTCCCCCTAAGAGGTTCTGTTCTTCAATGGTGAGGAGCGGGTCCTCGAGGGGGCCAAGCTGTACCTCGATCCTTTCGATCACTGTGGTGTTGGTGGCACTGCTCCTCGCTTGGCTCACTAGCTCTCCCAGAGTGGTGGTGAGGCTATAATTTTTGACGGGTACGACCTCCTGTCGCTGTGTGACCACCAACTCGGTGGTATGAGCATTGCCTCCAGTCGATCCTGTCGTTGTCGTCTCCATTGCTTCTTAAGACTATTACCGACCGATTCGTTTACAGAAGCCGCCTCCGAGCAACTTCTGTTGGCACTCTGAGATGACTGTAAACGGCAGCGGCAGCATCAGACTTGTTTACACACAATGAGACTGCGACAGCACTCGGTACAAGTTCACAGATTGCAGGCAGCGGGATCGTGTGCCACTGAACTTCGCTCTTTGCACTTTTCGGACTTTTTCGACAGAACAGTCTCTTTAGCGGGGTTGTGTGCCCCTGAACTTCTTCGAGCATCTGTTTCGGAGCTTCTATATACAGACAAAAGGGGGCAGGCTGGTAATGGCTACCATGATAAGGGGGGCTCGATCATCAAGCAGGATTTTTTCTTCGGTATTTATTACCGACGCCATTGCTTGCACTGCTTGTCCTTCTTTTAAAATCGCAATTTGACCCTGCTTGGCTAAAAACGTAAGGGGAGCGAAGGGGATGACGAGCCAACTACTTCTGCTGCCGCCATGCATGGCTATAGTGCCCTTTCTGATCAGTGATTGGTCCATGCAATGTATACATGCGTTTATGAGTTCCTCAACTGTATTTGCACTGTCAATGGCAACTGAAAATAGCAGCCATTCTTGTACACCTGGCATTGCTTCTTGCACAAGACAATCACTCAGTCTGACAAGGAAATTGAGCCTAGGACCAAAGGCATCTTCTACAGGTTTTCCTTGGGCCCAGGCATCACCAGTCTTGCGCTGGTAGAACTTANCACTCAGTCTGACAAGGAAATTGAGCCTAGGACCAAAGGCATCTTCTACAGGTTTTCCTTGGGCCCAGGCATCACCAGTCTTGCGCTGGTAGAACTTAGTTGGCTCAGGCATCGTTGGGATGTAATTGTGTGGTGCAAAGAAACCATCACTCCTTGCTTGTGCATCAATCTCCCACTGCACTTTCCTTGGCGGTCTTATGGCTGCCCAGCAGTACCGATGCACCTGTTCATTGTCACACAGTGTGACAAGAAGCCATTTTCTGTACTCTTCTGGTAATGCACGGGAGTCTTCTTCAGCTGGTTTTAAATAAGATCTAGGCCCGTGTGCTGTGATTACATCTTTCCGTAGTAGGTCCCTGGCAGTTCGAAGCTGAAAGAACACCGGTTCCTGTGACTTGGACTGACCTTTTGCAGCCTTCTTGCTCATTTGTCAAGTGCAGTGTTAACTTGTTACTCTTCTATGTCAGGCTGCTTGATAAGTGGCAATCTCCAGACAATCACTTAGCACAACCAAGGGCCAGGCGCTGCTCGGGTTTCACTTTTCCAAATGTGCCAAGACACTGTGACTATTGGTTCTCCAAAATGAGACTGTTTCACACACGGCAATCTCCGGAAAACCACTAGGATACAAGCTGAGGGCCAAACCTTTCACGGATTCATGTTAAAGGCAATTGAGTTTTTGAGCCATGCATTTGGGCGCTTTCTTCATTTGTTATGCAAGACCCAAGGTTTAATGACACAATCTAGCTTACTTCATACAGCAATGTCACAAGTACTTGTCAACCAAACATCACAGCAGCAGATTTTCTCAGCAGAAAAGGCTCATCTTTCGACAGGCGTACGCTACGGGCATTTACCCTACAGATTCATTCATGGCATTATTTTCCTGCACTGCCTCAACAAAGGTTCGGATTCTGCTCCGATAGTCATCTGTATATTGAAGCATAGTTGATGGTATCCATACCTCCCTTGGGTTAGCTCGATACTTGAGTAGAAGGCAGACGCTCTCTTCCGAGACCGCATTTGCANTCTGTATATTGAAGCATAGTTGATGGTATCCATACCTCCCTTGGGTTAGCTCGATACTTGAGTAGAAGGCAGACGCTCTCTTCCGAGACCGCATTTGCAGCATAGTAAAGTGGTGAAGCATTCTGCATAAAGTGCCTCAGATGTGGATCTGCACGCATTTGTAAAAGCACCTTCACTCCTTGGAGGAAATTGCTCCGTATCGCAAAGATCAAGGGAGTAGATCCTTCGGTATCTGGCTGATTGANGATCTGCACGCATTTGTAAAAGCACCTTCACTCCTTGGAGGAAATTGCTCCGTATCGCAAAGATCAAGGGAGTAGATCCTTCGGTATCTGGCTGATTGATATCAGCTTTCGCCTCGATAATTAGTTTGGTTAGCTCCATGTTGTCCACATGATTTTTCTGCACTCTGGTAAAACTATCCACCGTAAGTGCAGGGGTAAGAATATTGTGGACATATTCTCCCGCCACTTGGATTGGTGCCCTCGGATCCAGCCCCTGCNTGCACTCTGGTAAAACTATCCACCGTAAGTGCAGGGGTAAGAATATTGTGGACATATTCTCCCGCCACTTGGATTGGTGCCCTCGGATCCAGCCCCTGCCGTAGAAGGAGTGCTACCTGGCATATGTCACGCTTGCAGATTGCTCGGTGTAACTCAAAACTCTCGTACCGAGTAGGAGTTCTCAATGGGACCAGGACACAGAGTAGGTGGGTGGGAACTTCATCCCCCCCAACCATGATTCTCTCCTCGTCCTGCATCTGCAGCCTATCAATATAGAGTTGGATCCGGAAGATCGATAACTCTTTGTGTAAATTCTTGATAGCATTTTTCAGGTCAAGAATGGTATCCAGTTTTTCAATGCCAGGCTGGAGCACAATGAGGGTTTCTCCTGTAGTTGCCCACTTGACTCGTGATGAAATTACGGTTGCGATAGATGTATGATGCTCATTTTCACCGTACTCGTGATTCATAGTAACTGAAGTTAACGTCCTCACCGTTGTGCTCCCCGTGGCCATTACTGCCGCCAGATCCATTGCCCTAAGAGGCTCAAGCAAAGAATTGTTTGCAGAAGCGACCTCCGAGCAACTTCTGTTTGGTGATTTGGGTTGACTGTAAATGGCAGCAGTAATGTTAGTGTTGTTCATCATTGACATGCTGCAACCATTCCAGATGTATCCCATTGTTACATAGACTCAGTTTTCCTTCACGCTGACTTCTTCAGCTTTGGTGTAGCTCTTATTTTGCGCTAAGAGTCCGCGTTGATAATCTGTTTCAGAGCTTCTATGTACAGTCTAATGAGGGCAGGCAGATGGTGACAACTAATATAAGGGGGGTTCGGTCATCCAGCAAGACTCTTCTTCAGTCAGTATTACTTGGGCCCAGGCTTCACCAGTCTTGTGCTGATGGGATTTAACTGGCTCCAGTACCGTTGGGAAGCACTTATGTGGTGCAAGGGGACCATTGCTCCTTGCTTTAACTTCATCTTCCCCTTGGCGATCTTATTATTGCCCAGCAGTACCGATGTACCTGTTCAGAATCATAGAGTGTGACAAGAAACACCTTTTGTACTTATCTGGTGAAGCACAAGGGTTTTCTTCAGTTGGTTGCAGTTGGATCAATTAGCTCAAGGTCCATGCGCTGTGATTGCATCTTTCAGTATTAAGTCTCTGGCGGCTCGAAGCTGAAGGAACGCGGGTTCCTGTGAGTGTTGATCCCTTCTCGCAGTCTTTTAAGACATTGATTGTCTTCATCAATAAAGTCAGAGCAGGGTACTGTGCTTGCGACTTTTCACCGTCAGGCTGTTTTCGCGTGAGAAGCAAAGGATTATCACTGAAATACTGACTGAGGGCCGGACATTCTCCAGATTCCCGTTAGGGAGAGTTCAGTATTTGAGCCATGCATCAATTGTCGTTTTCAGCTTATAAAACATGGCACTTAGCAAATAGATTCAAAATACACATTCCCAATCCAAATAAAAAATTCAAAACAACAACATGAAGTGTTGCGGGAACTTGTTGGTTTGATATCAAGACAGTAATGTTACTTTCTTGCACTCTCAGGGATCTAACCTATGACAGTCTCCCTTGCAAAGTTGCCTTCCTGCATTATCACAACAAGGATTTAGGTTCTGGCACAATACGCTTGGTACCTTTGGGCTCCCTCTCGGGGCGCACCCTGGGGCGGTACCCTTTCCACCACAAAGGACTTACACTTGACCCCTTGTGTCTATGCACGCCANCGCTTGGTACCTTTGGGCTCCCTCTCGGGGCGCACCCTGGGGCGGTACCCTTTCCACCACAAAGGACTTACACTTGACCCCTTGTGTCTATGCACGCCAAAAAGGTGGCAACCCACAGAAGCATGCGACACTGCCAAGTTCATGTCTCTGTCCAAAGTGGCCTGCGAAGGTTCCCACGCGAGGAATTTCGGTAGGTTGGTTTCTTGACTACCTTATATCCTCCCCCTTTTCAGGGTGTGGTCCCAACGCAGCACAGCTCGATCCCTGGTAGAGGACCTTACTGTGGCCTGACTGTACATTAGGCCGAGGTGCATCTGCCAGAACCTCGACCGCTGGGTGACCCAGTTGATAGCGAACCCACCCCTCCATGTGACACATACCCGAAAGCATGGGAACACACGAAGGAGGTCCAGGTTACCCCAGACACCGTGACTACCCTGGCATTCATCACGGAGNCACCCCTCCATGTGACACATACCCGAAAGCATGGGAACACACGAAGGAGGTCCAGGTTACCCCAGACACCGTGACTACCCTGGCATTCATCACGGAGGATCCGACGGTCTGATCCGTGCGGAGCATAGCAACCCTCGCACGAACTTTGACCGTTAGCCAGGACACAAACAATGGATTGGAAGTTGAAGCAGTGGTGACATCCAATCGTGGCGAGCTAGGCCCCGTTACCCATTCATTTCCTCCGAGTCACCAAGGAGGACGTGGGACCACAATCGAACGACAACCACTACCTAGTCAACAACCTACCAAAGAAGTGTACCTGACCCCCCTTTGCATGAACAACAATGGAACGAACCGCAGTCCGAACTCAGTGTCTCCACACTCAGGGGTTCACCCAACTTGCCTGACCATCCAAAGGAGCTACCCCAACCACGCAAGTAAAATTCACGAAAGGTGGAAGGGACCCCTACTCCGAGTCACCAAGGAGTGGATGGCGCTGTGGCCCGTCGACCACGCAGCACAGGTTGACACGTCCGAGTCACCAAGGACAGCACCAACCTGCCGGCTAGGGAGTATGACGTAACCATGTCCTTTCATGGTTCCAGGTCGAAGAGGTCAACGGGTCCCTACGCTTAACCCTCACTCAACAACCTTGGGACCCTCACGGGTCCACGCTCCCTCTTGAAGACTAGGTATCGGGGACCCCATCCCCCTACCCNCGGGTCCCTACGCTTAACCCTCACTCAACAACCTTGGGACCCTCACGGGTCCACGCTCCCTCTTGAAGACTAGGTATCGGGGACCCCATCCCCCTACCCGTCTTCCTTGCATAGGATATACTCAGAGGTACACTCAACTCGTTCTCAGCTTGCGCAAGAAATTAAAAACAAGGGGACTAGAGGTGAATATCATATGTTGCTTGGACAGAGTCAGCATAGATCCTTCTGAACATGCCCAACGTCGACAGTGATGTACCTCTATTGATGACCTTTTAACCAATGGGAGGTGCCGTCAAAACCTGTCTGACTTATCGCCGCAAGCATAGGGTTATAACGGCGGAGATACTTCTGATGGCATGAGACCAATGTTGGGATAAACTCAATGCCTTAATAGGAGGTAAATACTCCCTTCAGAGGCTGCATACGCAAATAAAAGGCTCAGTAGAGTTAGCTCTAACTTGGATTGTGCTGCAGGGTATCATTTCCGGTTTGCACGCCTAAGGGAATTGACAGGAGAGTTGAGTGTTAGTAAGGTGACCCCAAATAAGGTGTATTTTTTTTTTCCTTTTTTTTTGTTTTGTTTTTTTTCCTGCAGATCTGACATCGAGTATTTTCTCCCTTGCGTGGTGCTATGGGTGGAGCTCAAGTGCTCTTACCTTTAACCTCGAGTGTGTCGAGAATAGCCACTTTGGTCTGTCTACTTTGCATAGTCATTTGCAGTTTGGTATTCTCGTTGCGTTGTAGGTGGCCCCTCTATGCGCGGTTCTGTTTTAGGTACGTTATTAACCTTACGGTCTTTCCTAGTAACGGATAGCCACTCAATATATACCAATGATTTCATCATGCTAACAGCAAATCGGAACCACATCCACAGACACTTCTTCCAAATAGACCCAAGTGAGGCAACCTCCGAGCAACCTCAGATTAGCTGGGTTAGTTATAAGGGTGGAGGCACTTTTATTTCTCAGGCGCCCAACAAGACAACCCCCAGTGAGGCAACCTCCGAGCAACCTCATTATCAATGGGGTAGTTGTCAATGTAGGGTTTGCCTTTTATCCTCTCCAATGTGACATTGACTGTGGGAGGCACGGATAATAGGAATGGTTCCTTGTGGTCTTTGGCTTTATGCTTCTGCAAAGCGTTTACGACTACGGTTATGATTCCTTTGCGATCTTTTGGCTAACCTGTTCATCTGATCAACAGCCTTCTCATAGTTATCTGGGTTGTACTTTCTTTTCTTAGATATAACTGTACTGGGAATGATTTCCTGCCCAGTTGCTTGAGCACGCTGTGGTAGAATGGGGAGAGAGGGAAGATGTTCATACTTACTTACAATTTGCGCGAACATTTGTTCCACTGGGGTGCATCGGAATAATGGCGGATCAGCACGACAAAGGCCAAACTGACCATTGAGGTACTCATGGAGATCTTGCAGTAGTTTTTCGGATGGCGCCGGGGAGACCCAAAATCCGTCATGTAGCCATATCGAGGAGAGGAACGGCGAACGACTATGGAGGTAATGAAAAGCTTGCCAGCAGAGTGTTTTTTCCACCATTTCTAGCGATCGGAAAGCGATCCCAGTAATCCAGTCGCCCGTTCTCTTTGGCACCCAGTCGGGAAGCGAGTGGACAACTTTATAGGCTGCAGCTCTTAAGTTCTCTCCAAACCTAATTAGCGGATAAGGAATATCCGTGTCTAATTGGGACTTGAGATAGAATTGAGCTGTCTCCGGTGTGGCTGCATTTATTACAACAAGAGGCCATTTCTTGATTATATCACTGTCAGCCGAGGGTAGCAGGATATGATTTATATGGTGCTGGATCCATTTCCTCATTTGGAGGACCGGCGGTAGCCTTGCATCATTGGATAGCCGACGCACTAGTTCATAGTGCGCACCGCTAATGTCTAACTCAACATGATTGCGGAACAGGGCAGTTCTAAGGTCTTTGGGCATCGACTGTCCAGAAAATTTCGAGGCATACAGTCGTCCTTCGTCATCATATGCTACGGGTCTATAACTTACCACATTCTTCCCTTCTTGTTGATTAGTAAAGTGACAGTACTCACTAAATTTCCTTTGTAGGTGTCGATAGTGTGTTAACACTTTTCTTGCGAGCGTAGTGCCTAAAAGGGGTGATTCCACTAATTGCTGATGTTGTGGCCCTTCGTATTCCTCTTGCCCATGTGAGAAACCAAGGCTTTGTGTCAACCAAAATGGAAAGTCTACTGCTATGGATGTTGCTTCTGAGAGCATGTGTGTTTTGGCAAAGGCTGCTGCCTGTCCTGCAAAATTATCAGCAAGCTTGTTGCATTCTCTTGGTAAGTAGCGAAGGAGAAACTGTTTTGACATACGGGTCATTATGTTCCTACAAACTTCCAGGATTGCGACGACTTCAGGAGTTCTAATCCTATTTTGATTATTTAAAAAATTAATTATCGGTAGGATATCTCCTTGAATGTATACATCGGCAAACAAACGCTGCTGCGCAAGACATGCGTCAATTATTCTTTGAGCCGTCATGAAAGCATGCTTGCATGCTTGCGCCTCTGCTATGACATTATCTGTGCATTCAGGTAGCGCAACAGCTTTCCATGATACTAACTCTATTTCTTGAGCTGTAACGCTTAGTGCCGCAATACCAGCCCCTCCTGCTTTGCTTGCTGCANATTTCTTGAGCTGTAACGCTTAGTGCCGCAATACCAGCCCCTCCTGCTTTGCTTGCTGCATGACAAGATCCATCAAACTGGACAATTAAGGTTGGGGGGCTCCTTGTCACGTCGCTGTCAGTTTGCACACCTGTTGTGAGAAAAAAACCAGGACAGATGTCCTCTTCTGCGACAATCCTAACATGTGTTTTCCCACATTGGCACACATAGGGCCTCAGTGAGACTTTAACCGTAGGACACGGGACCTTTATCTGTTGCATTATAAGGAATCCGAGCCTGGGATCTTTAGGAGAGAGGATTGCTACATCATTTGCTGTTTTAATATATACATTAGCTTGAATACCTTTATTGGGTAACACTGCTGCATCAAGATCAAGCTTAGGCGTTTGTATGACTTTCAGCTTGTCTGTTTGCAGACATCTTTGTTCTTCGCTACACGGTGGGCATTTAACTCGCAACATAAAGGCCGAAGGGATGTCCGCATAGGATCTTCTTGCTATGTCAAGCACATTCTGGACGAGGGGAGTACTATTATCTAGATCAGGGAGGTTTGGTGTTAAACCCCCTTTCCCTTTAATAAGTCTTCTCATGTGGAATGTGACAATGACTTGTAGGATGCCAGGTAATTCCGGAGGCTTGCAGTCCCATCTTGGTAGAAACCAATCGNCAATGACTTGTAGGATGCCAGGTAATTCCGGAGGCTTGCAGTCCCATCTTGGTAGAAACCAATCGTTTTCAATGGGGAGGAGTGCATTAATTGTAAGTTGCAGTACTGGGCAGAATTGGCACCAATGGTCAATGGAGTTTGATCCGGTGTTACATAGTACGCATGGGAGTGTGTGTGCTTGATTGACTTCTCGTTGGTTATCTGCTATTAGTTGTTGCAAGGGCTTTAGGCATTCTGGGATTTCCGGGATTGACTTATTAAACAAGAATTGGTATCCATTCTTTTCTTCTTCGTTAACATTTAGGAGGGACCAATTCGTGAAGTTGGGGCAGCAGTCACTGCAAGTTGCCCCATAACTGGCCCCCAGAGGATACTTTCTGCCTACCCTACCACAAAGGCAGCAATTCTGCGTGCGGGATAGCTTGCCTCTCTCGAAGAGCCAGACATCGCTGTCTTCTGTTAGAGCCCATCTTAGTATAGTGAAACGCGGTATATTTCCTACTTTGGTAGTGCTGAGATTAGCTAACCATTCCAAAAAGGGAACACTAGGGCCATGAGGCCATCCACTCTTGTGAATTCTGTGGGAAATGTGGGCAACGGCCCTGGTTTGTAAGTCAGCCAAATATGCTTTAGAGAGGTACTGCTTAAATCTCTTGGCCATCTTGTGAGGTGGCATCGCGGCATCATTTTCAATTGCTAAGAGTTGTCTGATAGTGCTAATAGGAAGAGTTTGTTTTAACATATTCCAAGTGCGGTATGCTTGCGCCGCTTGCGGGTCCTCCTCTGGTGCGCCAAATTCTTCAATTCTACTGACGGTGAGGCCCCGTCGGTGTAAGAAGCCGAGGGAAGCAACAGCTTGCATCAAAGCTGGGTCTAGGAGGGGTCCTATCTTGAGCCATCGGACCGATCCAGCTAGGTGCTGAGCTGGGAGCCAGTGCCTCTGGAGCACAAATTCACTCATCAGTTTGTAGAGTAGCTTTAACTGATGATCTGGGAAGTGAATCCATGATTGCACGTAGTAAAACAGGCTTAAGCAGNCTCTGGAGCACAAATTCACTCATCAGTTTGTAGAGTAGCTTTAACTGATGATCTGGGAAGTGAATCCATGATTGCACGTAGTAAAACAGGCTTAAGCAGAAGCTGTTGAAATAAATTATTCGAGTACGGATGCTCATCGTTCCCCATTTGGCGGCATTGAGCCTTGCTTTGAACTTGGCAATTTGCTTGTGCATGACTGTAGTAAGCTGCAGGTCGGGCATTGCATAGCTAAGTTCTCCGGAGGCGTCATAAGTCCAACCGGAGCGTATCATGAGCCCCAGATTAATGGTGGTTGGTTCAACACACTGAAGTCCGATTCCAGCTTTATCTAGTTCCCATGCGGCTTTATGTACTAAGGGGCAGTTGATGACAACTGTGGTTTTAGCTCTACAGGTGCACTCTTCTCTAGCCAATCGTCCAACTAGGGGACTCCCATTTGCGAGTAAAGACAACATTTCATGTGGGGGTAAATGTATAGCCTTTTTACCCCTGCATATTATTATCGTATCCCTGCACAGCGCGCTCATAAAACACTCGAAGAGTGTGGGCATCCCTTCTTCCAATAGGTACTCTAACTTATTTTCTATTTCTGGAAGGTCCAGTAATGTACCTAGTGGGATGGTTGGGTCTGTCGGGATGGCTAGGTTCCAACATGTATGCTTGTCCATCACAATGCCTGCTTGCTTCCAACTGTTCAAGTAGCGCAGGGTGTCTGTAACCCACTCAAAATTGGGGGTGACTGGACCTGCTAATGTTGTGTCATCAACATATCCTTCTACAGCTAGAATTCTTGGAATTGCATTGAGCAGTGTAAAGATTGGGTCCATGGCAAGACAGAAGAAGAATACCGAGGAAGATCTGCCCATATCAACTCCTGAAAGTACAGCTCTTGGCGGAAGAAGTCTGCCTTGTACTTTATGTCTTATTTGACGTCCGAACAACAAACGGGTAGCAAGTTTAATAATCCAGGATGAGGCTCTTTTAATGTAGAGGATTTCAATTAACCACCAGGCATTTATTCTTTCGAAAGCCTTAGATAGGTCAAGGAAAAGTGCCATAACCTCTGGGCAGTCATCTAGTACTCCTTGTATTTTGTTTGCTGCTATTTGTGGTTCACGTAGGAAGTTGAGCATAGTTTGGGATGGGTNTAACCTCTGGGCAGTCATCTAGTACTCCTTGTATTTTGTTTGCTGCTATTTGTGGTTCACGTAGGAAGTTGAGCATAGTTTGGGATGGGTGGAAATTATCTCGGGTATGTTGGAAGAGCACTGCTGCAGCCGCTCCGTCTTGCAGTCGATCAAGTGTATCTGGCATGCCAAGTGGTCGAAAGAAGTCAGCGGTTGGTCCTAATTTGGCCTTGGGTATCCACACTCCCACTTGTACCGGAGGAGGTGCAGTGTCTCCTATGATGCGGTCCATGTCAGCCTCTAACAATTGGGTGGTGACGTGTGGTAAATAACGCCATGCTGCATAAGGGATTCCATCAGGTCCTGGAGCAGAGTCTTTAGTATTAAGTATCTGCTTTAGGTAGTCTGCTTGGGAAGGTGGATTTATCTGGCTCCACGGTGTGGATAGATTTTGATATTTCCGTAAGGATTCACTCCATTGATTATCCCATCTTATTGGTGGTTCAAACCAAAAGTTTCTAGTGTCTAACATGGCTTGGTCGTATTCTGCAGCGCTGCTGACCTCTTTATTTTCTTTATTATAAATTGGTCCATAGTAAAAGGATCCCTTGGGGCAGACTGCCTTGAGTTTGTCCCACATTGCACGAGTGGCATTGCCTTGAGCAATGGGGTCTGGCGGTGGTTGGACGAAGGGGAGTTGATTTGCGGCAGATTGATGCACTTCAAGTGTAGTTAGGATATCTCTCAAGGTTGATTTAGGGACAACATAGGCTCCGCCTTGTTGCAGCCAATCTCTTGCGATATCACTTACTGGGTTGACAACTTGAAGTGCAGCCGCATCTTTGAGAGAGATATGCACTACATTACTTCGTCCCAGAAGTTTCCTGTACAAACGTTTGTGTGACCTTGACCAACGTACTGCAGTAGAGGCTTCTCTCCACCAGCTCCAGATAGTAGCCTTTGTATGCAAGGAGATGTCTCTGCTCCCTTTCATGGATGTACTAAGCCTGTTGCCGCTTGGTACCTTTGGGCTCCCTCTCGGGGCGCACCCTGGGGCGGTACCCTTTCCACCACAAAGGACTTACACTTGACCCCTTGTGTCTATGCACGCCA
>BGPT01003058.1:28941-57129 GCA_003297045.1 Symbiodinium sp. clade C Y103 | reverse complement strand
CTATAGGCAAAACTTGTGTTTCGATCCTATAGTCTTAAGCTTCTCTTCTTTTGGAAACTTCCGCCACCCGCCTCGTGCGGGTTTTACTTGTATTATATATATATATTATATATAATACACATTTTCCGTAGCCACATTAAATGCCCAGATCGAGGTACCTGGGTTTATTGGGGATCAGTATCGTTGTCGAGCAGACTGGGAATCCCTATCAGCAACCAGTAACTCAAGAGACAGGAGCTGTTCGGAGCGATGGTATCCATATGAGGGTTTCCTAAAATAGGGGTATCCCTAAATCATCCATTTTAGATTGGGATTTACCATTATAAACCATCCATTTTTGGGTACCCCCATTTTGGGAAACCCCCATATTACGTACTGTAGTAGCAATTAGGGAGCCAAGGAGCTGCTATACGACTTTCCCAAGCACATGATAGGGTTTCTCTTGCCACATGGTTTCGCCTGAAAATTGTGGCAAATCCCCGCTTTCTATCCCACATCATGAGTTTCCGTTTTATTTCATGACCATAGCAGGGTTGCTATGGCCCATAGTAACAATTGCAGGTAAACTATACATAGCCACAAAAGAAGTAATATTGGTCAGTTTACCTCTTTATCTAGCCATTTTCCCTACAAACGTATCTCGGGGTCGCACGTTTGAACCTGCGCTTTCCAGTTTTCTAGGTTTCATGTTGGCACCAGAGCCAAGCAACTCAAGCGCCCCGCCCTGCTTGCGAGTGTCCCTGATGCTTGGTCTTGATCGGACATCTCTAGCGCCCATGGCGAGCCAAGGAATTAGACATGTCCCACATTTCCTACCCACATGATAGCGGATGTCCCAACACAATGTGGTAAAGTCAATGGTGGACTTTCGAATTTGGGTATGGTTTATGCAACCCATTGCAGGTAAATTGGGGATGGTTTGGCTTTGGGTTTACCACACAATTTGGGGTTTTGACCAATTATTCTTCGCATAATTGCATTTTGTGATTCTCGATGGTCCATATATTGAGAAGAAAGAAAGAGCAAGGGAGAAAAAGAGAACGCGAGGGTGAAAAAGAGAAAGAGATGGGGAGAGCGAGAGAGAGAGAGAGATTTGCATATCGTTTTTCAAACAAGGGCATTTTTGGGGGGTCCTTGGTGTTTGCACATTTTGTAACCCACATCTCTGAACTTTCTGGAGTCATGACCAACAAAACACGTTGCAAAGCCGAAGCACCAAACCCAGCATGTGGGGGCGATGCCAGAGATTTATCCGGAATTTCCTGAATTGGTTGACACCAATTTCTTCCGGAATTGGTGGAACTTTACAGGAAACGCCCATGTTTGATGCTAAAAACAAAGAACACTTTCAACCGTAAATTTGGCCCTAAATCAGTTTATTGAAACATGGTTGTACCATTCAAACTATTCAAACCCCGTTGACTTGGTGGCAACTAGCCAGTTAAACCCCGACAAAAATCTTAAACACATCACCGTCATCTTACCCTTGAATCTCAAATCGATCCATTTTAGAACTGACCTCACTAGCGCCATGGCTTTTCATGAGGAAACGTTCAAGCAACTATCGAGTTGGAGTGGACCTTTTTCATGTCCCTCACCGGTGCCCGGGCCAATCAGTGGGTCTTGGGCCGGGAAGTGACCCCAACCTCAAGGTGTCATGCCGGAGTTCAATAGGGATTTCTTAAAATGGGGGTGGGGAAAACCGTACTGTAGGTTTCTATACAATGGTCTAATTTTGGATGATTTGGATGATTTGGGGCTACCCCTATTTTAAGACACGTCCAATATTGTTTGCTTGCTGCTTTTAAATTGTGTTTTTTGAATTCACCGTAGAAATGGGATGATAATCCCCAATGACGAGCGAGCATATTTTTTCAGGAATGCTGAAACCACCACCCAGTTATAACATGTTATAACATGTTATAACCACCGTCAAAGCTTTTCAAAAGAGGCCAGGCTTAGACCCCTTTAAGACCCCTTTACTGTTTGGGGGTGATTTCCATGATTGTTGAATCTCAAATCTTCTTTTTTAGTCACCCGTCAGCCTGAAGTTGGGATGGTCATTGTCGTCAGGTATGAACACCTATCCATGCTTGATGAGGCAGTTGGTTAGGCAGTTGGTTAGTAAATGTCCCGTTCCCCGCGGTTTTCGACAGGCACCGTTCGACAGGAGCTGATCAATGCTCGTTATGTCATTGGTGAATTTTGGGTTCCAAAAAAGCCCTTGATGGGCTTATGGCCTGTTCCATTTCTATTTTGGAATCATGATCCAAAATTGGCCCGCCGCAAGGTTTTTCCAGTTACAAGTTGGTTTATAACCCAACCAATTAAATCCCATTAAAGCTACCCTTAAAACTACCACAAAATCCCATCCACTCCCCACAATATCCCATACTATCCCATACTATCCCACAATATCCCACAATATCCACGGATATTTCAAAGTTTTTGAGGTAGCATTGTTTTTAGCGGTGTGACCTACCTGCTGCTTCAGCCGGTACGTTAGGCTGGGCGAAGAGACGTATCACCTGGTTGCACTGCGGGAAGACTGCGACACACGATCTTTGCCAGAGGCAAAGGGGCGGCGATGTGTCTGGAGAATGGGGGTTTAACCAACAACAATTGGGATTTAGACAGCACAAATGATGATTTAGCCATGAAAAATGGTGATTCCAACAACAAGAGCGATGATTGGTCAATGATGGTGTAGTCATGATGGTGAATGAAGGTTAAGGGCGACTCGACCAACATCAGGATTCAATCGACCAACGTGGTGGTACAATGGGGATATAGCGGGGATACCACGGCGCAATGTCGCTGGAATGATGGGTCATGGAGATGAACTAGCCCCAAATGGCATTGTCGCAGCTTGGTGAATCTGAATTCTGTATATTGGGGGTACCCCTAAAAATCAGCCATTTTTAATCAGTTCAGTAGGATTTTCCATTCGAAACCTAGGATTTTCCATTAGAAACCCAGGATTTTCCAGTACAAACCTAGGTTTTTCCATCAGAAACCTAAGATTTTCCATTAGAAACCTAAGATTTTCCATGATTTCAATAGGATTTTCCATGAAATAAACCAAGAACCATCCAGCTATTGGGGTACCCCCATGGCCTTGGGACAGCTCTGCCGGGTTCTCATATTTTCCGTTCGTCAGGTCATAGGTACAGAGGATGCGGATGAACATCCCTACATGCGCACAGCCAGCTGTCACTCTGAGCTTGATGGGAAGAGTCTTGGATGATGGGAAAATCATGGGAAATTCATAGGAAAACCCTGGGAAAACCGTGTTTTATGAAATGTTAATGAGGTTTAATCCACAATGAATGGACATTCTAATCCGAAAATCATTAAAATCCACTATAATTGAAGTTGTAATGGGAAAGTCCACTATAAATGGAGGGTTAAATGGGAAAATCCCTTACATGTGAGGTCTATAGCTGGGAACCTCATCTACAACTCGGTGATTTTCCAGCAAACCATGTTTGATTGCGAGATGGTAAGGATCATTGACCAATATTCCACTATTAAGCATGATTAAACATGAGATAACCATTAGCATTAATTGCATGTGTTTATTGATAATTAACTGATTGACCAATATATGATTACCAATTATTAAACATGATTATCCCACAATCGACTGATTAGTACTTCTCAATTAGTAACCGATGGGTCAAAACCAATTGGCTTTGTCTGAAGACAGATTACCATTTTTATCCATTGATCAATCATGATTATCCCTTTTGACATGGCCATTTGGGGGGTATATCATATTTCAGACAACCCAATCATTACAGTACATTATTTTGGGGGATGAACATGCAAAAGTCTCAGCTATTTGGATGTGAAAACTAGGGTAACAGGGTTTTGACCCATACCCATATGGGGGTTGAACCAAGAAAATGAATCAAAACCCCATGGAATACCTCAGTTTTCCCCGCTTAAATAGCTAGGATTCATGGGTATTCATCCTCCCAAGTTATGGCAATGGCTATGATTTGATCATATTTGATCCATCCCCATGACCCGTTCTGGGCAAATCGCAGGGACCGATTGGGATTCTCTCAAAGCATGGTCAGTATGGTGCAGTTTTCTGATTTGTAATTTGCCGTTAGTTTAGTTGAACGGGTATAGACTGGGTAAACATCTGTTGAGCGGGTTGATTTTAAGAGATGTTTATCTTTATAGATGGGCAGAATCAGGGTTGTACATGTCATTTTGCACAGAACCAGCCAGAGAAGGATATTTGAGATTAGCTGGTAAGCCGACTGGTAAGTTAGAGACTTACAGCAGCAAGGAGAGATTCGATCCAACATATTTAAGTACAAGAAGAACCATAAACTACCTACCAGTGAGTGGCTGGTGAACGGATAAAAGCATATAAAAATATTAAATGGATGAGTATCATATCCCACTTGATTTACATCAATCAACTTTTTTTGTTCATGGGGAACACTAGCAAATTTAACGGCATTGAAAAATGAGAGTTCTAGTCGGATTGATTGTTACTTGCAGGTTGTTCCTTTTTAAGGCTACCTCCCCTGAATCAACCACAGTATGACCGTGGAGTCTCCCAGAATTTCGCTGAGGAGTTTCGCACCCACCGTCTCCACAGTGTCTCAGGCATCGCACCTTCAGATCCTGGGCGGTACAGAGATTGGTGCAATTCTTGGTAGTAAACCAAGGTGTCAAAACCATCTGTTCAGAAACCAGGATCGGAATAATCATTCCAGCGGAGATCTGCACTCCGTGTGTCTTCGGCTACGGCGCCATGAAACTTAAAAAAACAGCTTTGCAATGTGAAATGTGAAATGGGTATGGGATGTTATGGGATGTTATGGGGCATCTTGCTGGTAGGCCTTGCTGGTTTTCATGGTTTATTCTGTTCAAAGGGCCTGGCTCAACGGCTAAAAACCCACCAGTTTTGGCTCAATCCGCAGGTGTCGGCGAACTCGTTGCTGCAGATTTCAAGTGATTTGCAAGAGATGACCTTGCTGGTTGGGATGCTCAGATTTTGAAAAGAGATCTGGAAAACGCTTTCTGAATCTCCCCCATAGTTTCCACCAAGGCCACCAACATGTCATTTTCTATGAAGAACATGGCAAAAGCGACTGTTGTTTAATCTTGGCACTAGTGAATCTAGGCCGCTAGTGGGAAACTATCACTGACACTCATGAGAATATGACATCCCAAAGTATCTACTGCAATATGAATTCCCAAAGCAGCAAGAGTCAGAATTGTAAGAGCACCTGACTAACCTCATTTATCGGTAGGATCCAAGCAATATTCAATATTACATAATACATCAGAATACCCTGTCCAGAGATGAGGGCACCTTGGTTTTGGAACCTATGATCAGAACTACTCTGAGGCTCAAAATCCTTGCCACCCTTTGGGAAAGCCCCTACCATTTACATCCATTTGCCGCAGGTCCAAAAGTCTTTGTGATCTTTAGCTCGGCAATCCCGATCCCAATGCTTGCTTACCACAGTTGCACAATAGAAAACACACACACATCCAAGGATGCATTTTCTTCATGAGAACAAGCTTCTCAGCCTCCAAAAACCACCATCAACTATATGCCATAAACAAGCATCACCATAAACCACCCCAGAAATATCGCAGTTGCCATTTTTCCCCAGAGGAACCCTCCTTCTCTTTCCCAAAATGTTCGCTGCCACAGGTGGATCCGCAGTCGCCGCTGTTGGACGTGGAACAGGCGCATCTCAGTTTCCAACGGCACAGCCATGAGATCGACTCCACGATGCCCAGTCTGCGACGTACCTTGGGTCTTTTTTGTGGCTCTTCATGGGTCCTTTTTAAAATAAGGTGAAAAAGGTGAACAAATCAAAGATTCCTAGAATTTCCCAAGGGACATTTATGGACATGTTACTGTACAGGCACCTGGGTTGTATTGAAAAGTAAACCAAAAGTAAACCAAAAGTAAACCGTCTTTTTTTTAGGGGCGGGGGGTTGTGGGAGGGTTTGGGGTTTGGTGTTCGATTCAAGCAAACCAGTGAGAGGTGCGGGTAGATACAATTGACACAGAAAATGCGGAGAAAGCTAGCAGAGATGAACATGGGAAACACGCATGAGGTCCATGCTGTCAACAGCAAACAGGGGCCACAAATATATCCTGGTTGGTGGTGCGACCAAGTGCCACATATTGTTGTGGTGGTCCCCACGGACCAATGAAACCAATGGCCCAATGGCAAGCATGACACTGAGAAGCGTAGAAGCACATGCGCATTGGACAGCCACCAGAAGGGAATAAAGCCAAGAAATGAGGAATTCTCATGTATCCTGATGTATCCTGGGCAACGCATGTGGGAAATCCTCGTTTGTTCATAAGAGAAGGCATTGGTCAACCATCAGCGGGATTTGTTCATAGCAAAGTTCCACACCCTAGAAGAACTGGGAACATCAGCTTCTTCATGTGTCATTGGGTTGACGACTTTGAAGCGGTTACCTTGTCTTGAATCGAGCTATGCCCAAGAAAAATGAGACTGTCATGATGTTTGTCTAATGTAAAGCCTGCCCTGACATGTTTCGGACTGGGTTTCTCCCAAAATGTTAAAAACAGCATCCCTTCCTACAATTTTGTATTGTGTAACCATACACTTTGATTTACTAGTGTGTTTGGGAAAATATGTATACAAATTATCATAAATGATCATAATCATACATATACATGCATATATATATATATATGTATTTGTATACGCACATATAAGTATATGTATATATGCAAAATACACACACACACACGTATAAATATGTACATATGCAAACACACACACACACATTTTTGTATATGTATAAATATATGTTTATATATTTGTACAGGTATATATATATATATATATTATTTATACATGTATACGTATCATAAGTAGATATGTATATATATATATATATTATATGTATATGTATACTTATATGTTTATTTAGATATGTGCATACGTAAATTCATAAATGATTATATATATATATAATATATGTATATAGTGTTTCATGTATACGTAAAATATTCATGTACATATAGACTACATAAGCCACTAAAAGTGTAACTTATCGCACCCTCCGCTTCCTCCAAGGCCTAGTGCAACCCACCGACTGGGGTACCATCCGAAGCCAGTTGGTCAGCTTCGCAGCCCGTGCAGAGGGATCCGGCTACCGAGAGCTGCTGACCATGAGGTCCCAATGGCAAGCGTTGCGGTGGAATGCATGCAGTGGGGAAACCTTCGAGATGCGTTTTTTTTTGTTAACATTTTGAAGCATGTTTAACCATGAAAATCAAGACAAATCGTGCATGATTGAGCTTTGATAGTGTGTCTAGATCTACGGTAGTAATTAAGTTAAAAAAGTGAATATGAATATACATGCATTATGTAGAGGTTGGACCGCTGACATTGGGATTTCACAACATATCAGTATGCAGGATTTAATCAGGAATTATGGGGGGCCTATGGGGGTCCACCTTTATCAAAGATGAATGGTTGACGTCCAGTTTGGGTGTTGAGATTGTGTCAACCTCATTGGTCAACCAGTTGCCGTGTTCATATGGTTTGACTATTGTGAATCATCCCAATAAAATGTCCCAACAAAGGACGCTTTGGAAGATGTAATTTGGTTTGATTTGCCTTATTGGCTTCTTCTGAAATAAAAGGCTGGGGTTTTGTAAGGGGGGTGTGAGAACCATTTTCGAGAGTAATGTATGTTCGTTGTGTCCATCTGGCATGTGTGCGAAAATCCCTGGCAAGTGTGGCTCATCATCGCTCAAATAGGGCTTTAACGGATGATGTATATTTCGATGATTGGGATCCGCAAAGTAATGCAAAAAGGAAGGGAAATCCACAGGCAACTTATGACATGATTGCGCACTGGATAGTCAGTCAAATCCATGGAGAAATAAACACGGATACAGACGGAACAGATTCGCTTCCTTGTTATGTTTGCTGATGTCTCAACATGATGCCAAGCAGGTCCCTGTTATGTTCTGTTCTGTTACTCGTCGTACCAACTCATTTTCCTCGGTGTTGATGGTGTCATAAGGATGGCATCCGGTCATCCGGTTCTTTCTTTTACCCCGTTGTAATCAAAGTTGGCAGCGGAAAATGCATGAGCATTCGAGTTGTAAGTTGTATATAGGTGTATGCTCTTTATATAGCCCGGCTGTCCCACTTTTATATTCGTTTATGATCTTTTATGTGGGAGGCCCTGGAGAAGTTCCCAGCAGCAGGGTCAAAGGAAACACACTGACATCAGCAAATCATGTATTGACGAAGATCCAGATCGGGCTGGCGCGGCTCCAGGTTGAGATTGCAGGATGATTGCAAGAGGCCCCGGATGGCGGAGCCGCCACTTTGATGAGTTGAATGTGATCGATTTTTTGAAAAAACACTATTTAAATTATGAATTGGTTTCAGATAGTGTCAACCCCGAATTTATAAACCATGATTTATTGATTTGGGGGGTCCCCAACTAGTCTACAATCTAATATTTAAATGATATCCCCTATTCATCCAAGGTGGACATTATGCTTGTTGCTCCGATTTACGGATGATGCCCCCTCATACTTGGCCAAGTATGGCACAGGATCTTCATATATTATAGATCCTTTAATGTTGAAGCCACCAATGGGCATATGGGCCCCATAGTTGTGGATTCCACGAGAGAACCTTTGCTCTCCAAGGATATACTATATATATATATGAATACCGCTGTACTCGTACCCAGTTTTTCCCATGATTCCTAGCCACCCCCAAAACTTGGAAACAAATTCAAGGTCTCATCCTCTTTGTGCGGTGGTTCTACAAATCTTGTTGTGGCCCCTGTTTGTTCCACAATTGCATGTTCTTTATTTTTTGCCGTATTTTCTGGGTTCACTGCAGGAAGACTTACATGTAATGGACTTATCTCTCTCAAAAATGAATGTAGGACATTGTATAACACATTGTGGTTTTATCCGGGGGCGTTAACTATGTGCATTCAAAATATACAGTAGATGTGTAATATGTACATATGGGGTATGTATGTACAAGTGGTAACAGGCACAGACGGAATTATAGAACAGACACTGCAAACAATTGAATGGTGGACTATGCCAAATTTCGGAACACGAACTGCAAAATGACCATGATGACAAAAGTACTGTTAATGTTGTTGGTGCCCATAAACTTTGATAATTTGTTCATGTAGGACCACTTGTTGTTCTTTCCATCTTCCTTTATTAACCAGTTGAATTGTTCATATCTATCTATCTATCTATCTATCTATCTATCTATCTATCTATCTATCTATCTATCTATCTATCTATCTATCTATCTATCTATCTATCTATCTACATATAGAGAGAGAGAGAGAGAAAAAAAAAAAGCAAGTATACATATCTACATTTACACACGTACCCCTGCATGTAGAAAGATAAGAAGAAAGAGAGATAGAGATGGATATTGTTTGTGGTTGATCGATTCAACATGTGTAATCATAGATCCCTGCACTTTAGGAAGCCAACATTCCAACATACATGAGCGGTCTTCAGAAATGCTAGGCTCATCATCTCCAGGTCAATGCCGTTTGTTTTTCATAGTGAGTTGTGTTTTCACAATGAGTTGTGTTTTCATACAATACCATCCCCCAGGTTAACGGACCCTGCTATGAGTTGGCGGTTGGAAGACTACAGGGTAAAACATGGTAAAACTAGTTCGTTGCGGGGATGGCATTTCATTTTATCCTTATATTATGATGTGTCATGACCAACAAACCACGTTGCGGGGCCGAAGCACCAAACCCAGCATGTGGGGGCAATGCCAGAGATTTATCCTGAATTTCCTTAATTAGTTGACACCCGTTTCTTCCGGAATTGGTGGAACTTTACAAGAAACTCCCATGTTTGATGCTGAAAACAACACTTTCAAGCGTAAATTTGACCCTAAATCAGTTTATTGAAACATGGTTGTACCATTCAAACTATTCAAAGCCCGTTGACTTGGTGGATCTTGGTGGCAACTAGCCAGTTAAAGCCCGACAAAAATCTTCAAAACATTACCATCATCTTACCTTTGAATCTCAAATTTATCGATGTTCGTACCACTTAAAAGAATCAGCAGTTTCTGTTTTCTTTCTGTTTGTACTTTGTTTAATGTCAAATGCTTATCTAGATAGAGTAAACTCACCAGTATACGTTTTCAAGTGTATGTTAGGTTCTGGTCAGACATTGCTGCTTGCATTCTGGATGTTTGCATTGTCAGGTACACCGTGTTTGCTTGTTTAGCCTTTTTCTGGGAGACCTCTCTTTTTGATTATTTTTCCCAAATAGTGCAGGGTCTACCCTCTGGTAAACTAACATAACTATGGAAAATCACCATTTTTAATGGGACAATCCACTATTTCTATGGCCATGGCTTCAATAGCAAACTGTTAGTTTACCAGAGGGTATGTTAATTTATTGTAAGGCTAGTTGGGTTTCCACATGCTGTGCAGGTGTGTAGAAGTTCGACACGTGGAGGTCTCTACCTTTCAACCACCAAACGCGGACAGTGCGACCAAGCTGTGCTTGCAACTGAATGGCCTGAGATTGGCATCTTGGTAAATTCCATGGGACTTCACGGATTTGCCCTTAACGGATTTAACATATGTGAACATAGCTATGGAAACATCACAATGTTGAAATATGTTGAACAGCTTTATCATGTTCACTACATCAATGGCTCATGTTCATTCATTTTCCATAATTCACCATGTTGAATTCCTGGAGGCTAAGGAACCATACTCCTTGGGAAACTTTGGATGTGGTAGATATTCAACCCAATGCCACCAGCCATGACGGTTTTTAGTCATGGCTGGTGGGCTACCGCACATGCTGTAGATACTGTAAGTAGAGAATAGTAGAGATGTGTGGGTACTGAAAACTCATGTGCATAGAAATGTATTTATATATGTAATCATATATGTAATCATATATGTAATCATATATGTAATCGTATATGTAATCATATATGTAATCATATATGCAATCATATATGATATCTATATATATATACATATGTGTGCGTCTAGTGTGTTCATCGATTTGTTACTTTGCCCATATTCTGATATATGAATCATCATTGTGATGATGTTTGTTGTCCGCATCTCACGCTACGTTGTTGTATCCAAGTGCACCGATTTTGGAGTATCGAAGCTGGTTGCCTAGGTGTCACCATCCTGTCTTTCGATTCTGTTTCTATTCATCACTGTGACCTCACTGGAATATATGGTTAGTATAGGGAATCATCCCCAAATGGCCTTAATTCAAATTAGTGAATTGTTATAATTTACCCAGATATATATGAAGATGAGGAGGAGGGATTTCTATACTTATGGTACAATTCAACGAATAAGAAAGCATAGAATCGGCTAGAAATTGTAATGAAGATGATGCTCATGCTTTTGCTGGCGACCAGGACTATTGGCAATGGACTGTGTTTCATCAATTATCAATTTTATGATTATTTGTTTGGATGCAATGCAGCTGGCCGATATAACCAGGAGTTCGCGTGTACACACCCTGCAGTGGTTTCCGCATGTTGAAGCCATTCGCAACACAGCCCAAGGTAAAGCCAGTTCCAAAACATCAGCACCTTGGCAAAAACATGCTAAAAAAATTGTTTCTGAGCTGTCCTTACATCGAAGGAATTGTGAAGTGGAACATGTTACTCGGTAGGCGGTTCACCCCGATTTTTCCCAACTAGTAAGTCAATTCTAACCCCGGTTTGAGCCGGACTAGCTCTACTTACCATATTTGAAATTGGGGTTTCAACATACTAACTGGAGGTGAATCAATAAATATATTTGAATATCAAAATGATCGCCTTGGATTCAACAAGATCACCTTGTGGTTCGCCTCAAAATTCTCTACATTCCAGCCCGCCCTGTAGCGTCCCATATGGCTCCGGACTTTGTTTGGTGTCCTTGCGATTTCAGCATCCTTGGACTTCAGTACCTGGACAATGAGTAATATATAGAACTGGCCTTCCAGCTTGATTCAGTGACAACAGTCCCACCCACGCGTACTATGTGACTGAGTCATTCCCAAGTGGTTAGCAGTCAACTTGTGCTCTGCACCATTGGAACAGAGGTGTGAGCTGCAGGGTGTTCATGAATGCCAATCTGAAGAAGAAATGTGAGCACTCCTTGTGCGATGGTTTCAAAGACTGTCTCTTCTCACTGGTGTTAAATATCTCCTTAGAAACCTTGGGCTAGCATTGGGTTTCTTCATTTTGGCGTGCCTTGTTAGTGAATACTTGATATCTTCGGGAAGGATTACCTTATTTTTACACCTAACAATCAGGGCATAATCAAGACAGATCCGGGGAATCACCCACAGAGAGAGTTTTAGATGTTTTTAGATAGTTATTTTCGGTATGCAGTGCAGCATATAGCCGCCAGTTTGTGATATACAGCTGATGGAATTTGAAAAAGGGCGGTACCTTGCCACATAATTATTGGGAGCCTGTCCGGTGATAAGTCTATTTCACCCAATTGAAGTGGAACAAGAGTCATAGACCGGTTTAACAAAACATGCCTTTTCTGCGAATGTATGTATAGATTTCGGTTGAAAGAAAGGAAGCGCATACATATATATATATATATATGTATGTGTGTGTCTATATCCCTCTGTGTACATTAATACGATGATTATAATACACATATGCGATCATTTGCATGTGCTTGGGCAAACAGCCTTGCGGGGCCCCATTTGTTATTCACCCAAGTAAAGTTTGGGACCGCTTGGTGCTAGTTCTTCCTTGAAAGGTAACCCCCACAATGGGACAATCACACGGAATGTAAGTGGTTAGTAAGTGTAACTCTTAATCTACGAATGGCCCCCAAATGATAGCTGAGTTGCTTGAAAATACTCCAGTAACTATGGTTTATGGATGTTTATGCATGTTTATGGTACTTATAGATACTTATAGTGAATGGGGTTTATAAAGCAATTTATCACTGGGCCCACATTCTCTGACCCCTGTTGGGGGACTTACGATCACTAGGCGCAAGTCCTGGGGGTTGATGACCCCGGGAGTGACCTTTACCCTGAAACTTCGATGTCATACAGCCAACTCCATCAAGGTTCATTCAGGGTTCTAGGTTTCCCTGCTGGGAGGAATACGTATATTATAATATATAATATTATATATATATATATTATATTATTGTAATATATTATATAATTAACTCACGCTCTCTCATCATCCATGCCCACGCTACATGAAGATTCCCAGTAGTTCAAGTAGCGACTTCGCTGTTGTGCAGCTCAACTGCTGCCTTGAAACCGTCCCATGGGCTCCATGGGTCCCATGACATGCAAGTCATTGTGCCACGGTTCGCATCCTGGGGGCTGCTTTCCCAGGGGCACACCGGTAGACCCCAAATCCTCTGGTTAATCATTTGTTGACATACCAGTGACTAGAGTTTGCAGCTTTGCATGCCAAAACATTCTCGAATCCGGATCAACAACCCTCGTAAAGTTGTGTAAACTCCGCATTTTGATTGGTTCAATCCTTGTTTTTTTGTTTTTGAGTGTGTGTGTGTGTGTGAACTCGCTGTTTGTTTGAGTCTTCAAGCATCCAATTCCCTGAGCCAAGATCGCTGGTCGGTTCTGAGAATTGGTTTAAAAGGAACATCTACAGGAACTCTACATTCTTCAATGGTGAAGTATGGTAAAATGCATGATTTCATCCACATGTTCCTTGAAAAAACAATCCATTGTTTGGTGAAATCTACAGTTTTCTTTGTTGCGCATTTAAGTCTTTGTAAATCGACATGTTTGCTTCTAAAAAGTGATGACAAAGGGTCCTGATTTTTTTGGGGCTGGGAAGCACAAATCAAGGGGACCTGTTTGAAAGCACACATGTATATCTATATAATCACGTTGGGTATCTAAAATGAAGTGTTGTATACATTTTTTTAGTATATATATGTGTATATAAATATATCTGCACATGTGATTACATGTGCATTGTGTACAGAAGACGGCATCCTTTGCATGGGAGAAGCATCCCACAGCTTGCTTGATAGTGGCACCAGCGCTATTCTTGAAGCGGTTTCCACCGTTTTCGGTCCACGGCGGACAATTGTCGTGTTCCGCACAGTTCAGAACGCATAGTGGCACAAGGAGGCCAGCAGGGTGACTTTTGTGGCAAATTGAGCACAAGAAAAAAAAAAATTGTTCGTGTGTTAGATTTGTCCATTTCTGGGTGCCATATAATTTGGACTACTCTCTGGTCATCAAACATAGCAGCGGAAAATCGAGAGAGAGAGAGAGAGATGAATGATCCTTCCATGTGAATGCCCGTTTATAATTAATTAGGTGATTATTTACCACAGGGTTCCAGCGGCTTTTTCATCAACCCAAACCTTTCGCACATTGGCATTTGGCTGGCGCGTTGCGCCAGTGACGGTCCCTTCTGTGCTCCCTGTGCTTATTTATGTCGCATTGCATGAGTCTAGTTCGCACAGACCGCGACTACCGCACCGTAGATGTGGAGTAGAAACGACCTCATGCCAATGTCATTGGATGGTTCGTACCCATCCCAAAATGGCCTTGCATCAGAGTTTGAATTAGTTTATCCAGGGCTCACCGGCTAACTAACTCCTTTTCACAAGCAACAGGTAAATGATGGTGAATGGAATCATAATTTAAATTTGTCAGACGAGTCCCTCGATTTTTCTCGAAGGGATATTGTTGGAACATACCCCAAACATCCAAGGGGACTCCTCATATTCCAAGATTCTCTTCACGCCCCAGTTCGCTTTTTCAAATGCTTTCGAGCACTTGGATGTGCATCCCAGCTAGTAAATGGAAAAATGGCTTACAACCCATATCTAACCCACATACAGCTGGGAATATTCCGTCTGTAAGTGGGGAATTGACATGACATCGTATATATATATAATATAGTTATTATAAACGATTTTTTTTACACATTTACTGGCTGGGATGCATCCCCGATGGAGCTCCAATATAGAGGTTCACATGCCAAAACATGTTTTTGGATGATGCTCCCCAGTGATTTGGACTGCAACATTTCTGGGGTTGTCCTTTGGTCCCCTAAATGGTTTATGGGAAGGTTTACAGGATCCCCACCCTTGAGTCATCCTTGAGTCATCCTAATCCACAGATGTTCTTTTGATTTGGTTCACAGAATCTTGAATGGACCCCTGGGGCTGGTATTGAATATCATGCCTAATCTTATTATTTACCCTATGGTAAATTAACATAACTATGGAAAATCACAACTTTAAATGGGAAAATCCACTATAAATGGTCATTTTCAATAGCTATGTTAGTTTACCAGATGGTACATGGGACATGTTTTGATTGCGGGGCCTTTTGTTTTTGTTGCACCATCTGACGGCCAGTCTCGCCTCCTGGAAGGAGGCTGACAGGCGGCTGGATTGCTGTAAAACGGTTTTGTAGCTCGTGGGTTGAGATATCAATATAGAACAAGGGCTTACTAATTACAGTTAATCGGTTGATGATGACTACATAATCATGGACGATTTGATGATGGCTAATAGTGAATTGCCATATATGAAGTATCTCATTAAATAGTCAATAACTAACCAGATAATAGTTAGTATCCATCCATATTATGGTAGTATAATGGAGATATGAAGGATTATCGTAAAACATCGGTTCGGATGAATAGCAATGACCTCACGTAGCCGTGTCACTGGAATGCTGGTGGTTAGATTGCGGAGGATCATCCCCAAATGGCCTTCTCATAGTTCAGCCAGATATATTAGTCTATTTTCTATCTCACCTGGGCCGATTCTCCTATACTATATAAACGGCAACTGGCTGATATGTTCAGAGGATCTCAAACTCCCAACCAGATAAGAACCCTCACTTCTTCGGGATTCATCGGGATTCCTTTGTTCTGTTCCAATGTTGGGTACTGTTCTGTTCCACATGGCTGCAACGTCGCAAGCATCAGCAAGCATCAGCAAGCATCAGCAATCTGGCCGCTGGCGCACAGAGCTCATGTGCCAGACCCTGGTGCCAACATCGGCCACCGATGTTGCCCCCTGGATCCACCATCTGAAGCCTTGGACAGGTTTCAGGTCCAACATGGATCCAGCATCGCAGCCGCAGACCCGGTGATGATAGGTGATGTTCAGAGATGTTCCAGATGTCCATTGTGAATAGCCAAGAATGTCCAAGATCATTTCCATACATCTCCGACATTTCCCTCCTTTTTTTCCTGCCATGTGGGTCTTGTTTATAGGTGCCTGGGGCGGTGCGTTGGTGTGTCCCCTTCTGTTTCAATATGTTTTTTGGCTGCCACGTTCTCCAAATCGTTGAACGAAGGCGCCTATATCTCTGGATTGCATTTTAATCGAAAGTTTAAGTTCTTTGTGAAGTTCAATGTGCATCCCAGTCAAGTTAGGAAGTGGTTGTAAGAATATTTATGTTTTTTTTGTATATACACTATTGCACTACTGTGTATATAGTATATATATATATATACATTAGTACGGATATGTGTACATTTGTTGGTTATGATGCACAAAGCCACCTGCAGGTCATGATCGAGTTACTGATTGTGATGCGCACCTATCAATGTATTCCAGTTGGAATATGTGCGGCGATCAAGGTTAAGAATTGACAGATGCCCCCGACCAGGCCAGCAAACTTGTGGCATTTGAAACGCAGAATTTAACCAATGGGGCCCTCCTCGATTCCAACAGGATACTGCTATATGTAATGCTTTATAGGATGATGTTCGCTTGTGACCAGTCGGAAAATGGTGTCGTATGCCGGGGTCACTCGGATCACCGAAGTCCATTGGTAAATTGACATTGATTTTGGAGATGTTTGGACACTGATTCCCCACTATTGCAAGTATATAAAAAACAATTGGGGAAACCCCATTTCTGAACAGCCGTTAGTTTGAAATTGTTTGTTTTTGCATCCATGATCCAAATCCAACCTTCTTGTCGTATATCCTCCTCTCTTGGGAGAGATATACCATACTTTTCGTCAAGCGCGGATACTCTTGTTCCTCATCTTTCAATGTCTTGCACAGGGATTCGACCAACCCCCACTGTTGACAAGCCCTTAGATCTTGTTAGTGGTTGTGGTTGTCGATTCGCCTTGGCCCAGGAGCCATCTAAAACGTATCAAAAGGTCACAGGGGCCATGAATGAGCTCCCCAGCTTTACAGATCCTGCAGGCTTTGGGGGTTGTCTTGGCCACTGATGCATTGCAATGCCTGGGTCCATTCCACCCCCCCGATGCTTGGTCAGCAACAGGTACCAGGTACTCTCTGGTAATTTCTTGCTTAGACATAGCCATGGAACAGCATCAATTTTTAATATACAGTATAGGTAAATGTTCTACAAATGACCTATCGAATGACCATTTTCCGTAGCACTCTGTTGAGTTACCAGAGGGTATCTAAGATTGGGCCAGGAGAACTGAGGATTCTCTCCTAGTTTCATACCCAGATCATGAACATGTCTTTCGGCCCCATGCTCAGGGACCCGAGTAAAAGCTTTGAGGTGAGGCCAATGTGCTTTTCTTGGGTGGTGGTGGTTCCAATATGTTCCAATGATTCAAGCCTCCTGCTTGTCATTTTCACAATGGATTGGAGATGGACCTAGCCAAGTTTCTGAAAGTATACATATATATATATATATATGTAATCCTTATTTTCGCAATATTGTTCGCAATGTTCCCCTTTATTGATCCCCACGTTTCATCCTCATCTGCTTGAAAAAAGGCTGTTCTCTTCTACCAAAATTCGAGCCAAAGACCACGGCATAAATTCTGCCACGCCGCTCGTTCCGAGGATTCGATCCATTTTGGGGAGCTTCTGCTCCTTGGTGCTGTATATGTTTCATCATGCAGGTGTCAACAACAACAACAACAACAACAACAACAACAACAACAACAACAACAACAGATATCACAACCACCGGCCAGAGGTTGGATACAACCCACCAAAACAAAACATGTAAAGTATGGGGTACCTGCGGATGCCGATACGGATGATTTGCTAACTGTGCCAGTTCTTTGCATAGGCTGGGTTTGAAGATCCAATATCAAATGATATCCATTTATTTTGATGGGCAGTTCTCCTATGACATTGGGATCTGGCCGGATTTCTTTTGTGTGGGAGCTTTGTTTTTGAAGCGAAATGCCAACAGAACGAAAGGGGCGGTGCATACAGACTTTGGAAGCTTGTTGCCCCGCATTGAACTGTCCACTTTATAACTTCAAACCCCCAAAAATGGTGTGGAAGACCTCCCCCCTTGGAAGCGACATGAACTGGCCATATGTTTAAGAAGCCCCCATTAGGGCAGCTGCAACGCTCGCAGAGAACAAGAATCAAATCCCTGTGTTGCTGCAGCAACCTCATGGCCGACAAACCCCCATGATGGTTTATGGAGTTCCCTATCAAGTTGATTGTCTTTAGTGTGGCTTGTCTTTTAGTTTTTGGTTTTCGGGCTTGAATGGCAGTTGACAGCACCGGTGCCACTTGCAAATGACCTGCATAGTTTCCATATTGCTATCATTGTACTGTATCTTGTATCCGAAGTATCGGGGTCAAACAAGTTGCTCCTGTCACTTTGAATCGTTTTGAAGAAGTGCTATGCTGATGCATCTTATGTTATAAGTTTACTTATGTTGCAAAAGGCATCTCAAAAACACATAAAGGTTGACTCAGGAATAAAAAAAGGCTTGATGATATACTTGTATTAACCGCACGTTTCCCAAAATGGTGACTCCAGGAACTTACAATATCTAGATGGTGCCCCTCTCTTTCAATCATCAACAGTTCTTCGTCTATTTGCGTGCCGTTTCTGGGCCCTTTTCCTGGCGCATCACAGTCAGGAAGTGGGTAATAACGTGTAATAACCATATTTATTACACCCCAGTTATGTAATTCTATATTATATGAGTGTTATTTTATTTTATCGGTTAATAGGTTGCATACAGGTTGCATCCACCACTTAGTATCTGGGACGCCAGGTTGCTGTTTATTGAGCCCGATCCTCTTCATCCCCCGCCTCTTCAGCCACTCAGAGCTGGTCCGCAATAAATGTGGTGATTTTCGATGGTATCATGGGATATATTACCCTCCGGATTATTAACATAGACCCTGAGAATTGCTATGTTTAGAGGAAACTAATCTTCCAATCACTATCTGCCAGGGTCTATGTTAATTTACCAGATGGTATGATATATGTTCCATGTGATTTTCCATGATATGATATAGTTACAGTATATAGATGGTGATTTTCCCAGTATAACATATATAAAATAGAACAGCTGATAAGATGAGATTTGATGGGAATAGAATGGGATAACCAAACATGGCCGGCTGCAAAATCCACCATTGAGTTCGATGATTGTCCTAGCCATAAACCTTCATTTTGTTCGGGGGTTTCCCAGCTAGCGATGTTTGATTACTCTGGGGCTGAAGTTTTTGGAGGGGCGGCCGAGGAATCATAAGTGGGTACTGTAAGAAAGATATGAAAGAGCGGAGTTAAACTAGTTTGGATGTGACACCCAGTTATTAACTTGACTTGTCCGCTTGTTAACCACTGGCTACCTGGGATGCGCCCCCCCCCCCAAGGACATATACATATCGTATAGGATGCCATATCGCAAGGACGGCATGGGGCAGGTGTCAAAGTGCAGATTTGTTGGCTGCAGCCTTGGTTCCAAATCTATTATACCTTTGGCAATCCAACATAGCAATGGAAAATCATGGAAAATGCCTATTCAGAGATGATTTTCCAATTAAGACCATTATTTATATGGGATTTTTCATTGCCACGTTTGAATAGTGG
This sequence comes from Symbiodinium sp. clade C Y103, assembly GCA_003297045.1. NCBI lineage: Eukaryota > Dinophyceae > Suessiales > Symbiodiniaceae > Cladocopium > Cladocopium sp. clade C. The sequence goes on along the minus strand of BGPT01003058.1, from coordinate 37,272 downwards.
AGGGTATGTGCATGAATAATCATGAATGTTGTTGGTTGTTGGGGTAAATGACCATCCGGAATTTAAAATGACACAGGCCGATCCATACCCCCGATCCATACCAAAACGCAGGTGATCCAGACCGATCCATACGTCCGGATCACCGCGGGCCGATCCATACCCGAATTTTGGCGCACACCCTTGTGTATATCTCCAGTTTTGTTGGATAGATCCCTGTTGGTGTGTTGCTGATTGCCTATCTTCACGGTTTCATTGTCCATTGTTTGTGGGCGAAGGCCATAAATTTTTGGTGCTAAGGCAAACTGGACCTCCTTCGTTTCTGGACTGAGACGGTTCCGTTGCGGACCTGCTTGTTGCACCTTGGAGGCTTTGCTGCGTGCTCGTGGCAATGAACCCCTCGGTCATCATGGCTCGCCGGGAAATTCACTATGGATGGGAATGTTGATCAGAAATAGATCATCTTTAAAATTCATTAAAATTATGCATTTGTTTTTCCAGCAAGCCATGCTTGATCTTGATTTACCACGGGGTAGGTCATGAAATGGGTGAACCGCTATATTTGATGTTTGGGCAATCCCGTAAGCCTACATATTTGCGAGTGACTTGTCTCCTATTGCTCAGCTATAAGTTTGACTTGACTAAGTGACTATCCACCGTTTGTGGGTAGAGTCCACAAATTGGTACAAGGGAAAATTTGGGCCATGGGATGATTTGTGCAGGATACCAGTGTGCCATGGGCTACATCCCAGCTGCAATGGAAAAAACATAGGTAAATACTGACCAACCATCAAGTGTTGACATATTTTCGGTCCATCTAGTGGCCAGGAGATCTCTCTCTCTCTCTCTCTTTATATTAATATATATATATATATACTGTATACACATACACATGTATATAGCTATGTGTTTAAACAGGAAACTTAGGTGTCAGCCATTGCCTGCGAAGTCCAGTTCGGAGTTGCGAATTCCAATCTTGGAGGTTTCAATGGTGACAACTTCGCAAACCATCCTACCTCCAGTAAACTAACATATAGCTATGTAAAATCCAACGTTTGTAGATCATTTCCGATTGAAAGACCCTGTATTTCCCAGAGTGTTCTTGCTTACAACATCCCAGAAAGCAACGATAGCCAATTTCATAAACCCTAATTTGGTATGTGTTACCAGTAGTACCGCACAAGGCGGTGGCGGAAGTTTCAGAATAGAAAACCTATAGGAGAGGTTCGTTGTTGTGAGTCATGGACGGCAGAGCAGATCCACTGATGGATCAAAAGGTGGTTGGAGCGTCGGCGTATCTATCTGTCTATCTATCTGCCTGCCTAACTAACTGACTAACTGACTGANGCAGATCCACTGATGGATCAAAAGGTGGTTGGAGCGTCGGCGTATCTATCTGTCTATCTATCTGCCTGCCTAACTAACTGACTAACTGACTGACTGACTAACTAACTAACAAACTAACTAAGAAACAAACTAACTGACTCACTGACTAACTGACTAACTGACTAACTGACTAACTGATTAACTGACTAACTGACTAACTGACTAACTGACTAACTGATTAACTGACTAACTGACTAACTGACGAACTGACTAACTGAGTAACTGACTAGCAAACAAACTAACTAGCTGACTAACAAACTAACTAACTGACTAACTGACTAACTGACAAACTAACTAAGTAAGTTGTTAAGCTGTTAAGTGGTTAAGTTGTTAAGTTGTTAAGTGGTTAAGTTGTTAAGTAGTTAAGTTGTTAAGTTGTTCAGTTGTTAAGTGGTTAAGTTGTTAAGTTGTTAGTTCGGTTAGTTAACTGACATCGCAAAATGTGCTTAAAACCCTCAGTTTTTGACACTTTTGACTTCCAAATGTGCTTGGTGCCACAACGGCGTGCACTTTTTCGACATCGGATGGCCATCGAATCGTCAAAAAGTGCTCCGAGACCCTCACATTTTTACGATTTTCACTTCCAACTGTGCTTCGCGCCACAGCGCCGTGCACTTTTTCGACATCTCATGTTCCAAAAGTGGTCCGAGTATGTGGTTTTTTTAACATTTTCATTTCCAAATGTGCTTCGCGCCACAGCGCCGTGCACTTTTTCGACATCTCAACTTGCAAAAGTTGTCCAAGACTGACAGCTTTTAACACTTTTCACTTCCAAATGCGCTTCGTGCCACAGTGCCGTGCACTTTTTCGACATCTCAACTTGCAAAAGTTGTCCAAGACCGACAGTTTTTAACACTTTTTACTTCCAAATGTGCTTCGCGCCACAACGCCGTGCACTTTTTCGACATCTCAACTTCCAAAAGTTGTCCGAGACCGACAGTTTTTAACACTTTTTACTTCNGCTTCGCGCCACAACGCCGTGCACTTTTTCGACATCTCAACTTCCAAAAGTTGTCCGAGACCGACAGTTTTTAACACTTTTTACTTCCAAATGTGCTTCTCGCCACAACGCTGTGCACTTTTTCGACAGCTCAACTTCCGAAAAGGTGCCGAACCCCACAGTTTTTAACACTTTTTACTTCCAAATGTGCTTCGCGCCACAACGCCGTGCGCTTTTTCCACATCGCAACTTCCAAAAGTGGTCCGAAGCTGAGGTGCTTTAACACTTTTTACTTCCAAATGTGCTTCGCGCCACAACGGCGTGCAATTTTTCATGTCTCATCTGCCAAGATGTCTCCGCACCCGCCGCTTTAGCGANTACCTTTTCGCGCACCTGCATCTCTTCTCTTCTGACTTTCTCATCTCTTATCTTCTCTCTTCTGACTTTCTCATCTCTGATTTTCTCACTTCTGACTTTCCTCACCTCTGCTTTTCAACTGTCCATATTGTCGGAAGTTTCACTTCTAAACTTCCTTCGGTTATTTGGATTTATTGGGTTTGCCTGCTTAAGCCATCGTAGACCATGTTTCAACGGCGACCCAGCGATTCAACAAGGCACTTCTTCTGGTTTCCCACAGCACGACGTTGCTTCAGCACCTTGCACTGTCAGCGACTGGGGGCCGCAGCCGGTCCGATGCCAAGTATGGTGTCTTGGAGTTGCAAGAACAGGTTCGAGGTGGGATTTGTTTGTACTAAGAGTAGGATTTTAAAGGTATTTTCTGGGACTTAGTTAGGTAAGTTGGTTTTTGAAATAGATTACCTATATGGTTTATAGCAGGTACATCTACAAATAATGGGGTTTACAGTTTACAGACCAACCTTTGACTGGGGGCGCCACCTTGTAGGGGGAGAAGGAAGCATACCTGTAAACATACTGCCCCTGTAAACATACCATGCATCCAGTTGCATCATCCCAACAAGCATGTTGATTCTGCCTGATTCATTGCTAGTTTTTGCTCGGGCAACCGAACTAGTATGGATATGGATAGGATAGATATGGAATACCATATTTGTGAATGAGTTCTCTTGGGAACCATGACTTTCCATGTCGATGTGAGTTTAGCTCAGGGTAGTTGCACGGAGGACATTGATGAAACGCATACGGAAATCTTACATCGAAACCTTTGCTATTCTATCCAAGGTCGCAGCGTATGGATCCAAAGATGTTGGTTCGACATATACTATATAACCATATGTTGCACTGTTTGGTATATTGTCACAACAAATGGTTGTGAATCCGTTGGACAGCTTTGATGTGGCCATGGATGCTTCAGCAGCGAAAAAAATGCAGTTTGTGAAATGAAATCATGGTGAAGGATGCAGGCTACCTATGAAGGGAGTTTCCGTCAAGGATATGAGAGTGTCTATGAGAGTGTTGTTGATGATGGTTTCATGGTGGTTTAATGGTGGTTTAATAGTGGTCTAATGGTGGTGTAATGGTGGTTTTAGTGGTTCAATGGTGGTTTCATGGTGGTTTTAGTGGTTCACTGGTGGTTTCATGCTGGTTGATAGTTGGTGGTGGTTTGAAATATGATGCAATTGTGGTGTTCGTTTCTTGGCGTGATGATTAAATGATTAATGCACACGACCCTGCTAGTTTTGCATACTCCTGCCGTAGGTTTCCACGGCCAAAAGCAGTCACCGGTGTGTTCACAATCGTAGAACAAGCACCTTCGACCAGAATATTTTGACCAAGTACTCTAAGTGTACAAGTCAGCATCAACAAACATCAATTGACATCAATTGACATCAATCAACCTCAGTTAACATCAATCAACCTCAATCAGCATCAATTAACATCAACATCAAGCAACATCAAGCTTGAATCAAGCTTGATGTCAACAAACCACATGGATTTCAAGGTACTGCAAGAGAAACATGCTGTGAACTGCAGGAAGCTCCCTTTTTACTGGTCCCTTTATATCCCAGGTGATGTACAGCAACGGGGTGCTGGGATGCGACCTGTCGCAACCTGGCTGGTCAAGTGGGTCAAGTGCAAGGGTCCTGGCAGACGCCGCGCATTTAGTAGTCACAAAACCTTCCCAACACATAAACTTCCGAACATATCAAGCGCTTTACATAGGAATGCTCATGGCAACTGAAATCCCATGATTTTCCCATTGAAAACTTCCATTTAGTTCATGGATTTCCCAATTAAACCTGCATGTATAGTGCATTTTCACCTTAATATTAAAACCTCCATTTATAGTGGATTTTGAGTGGATTTTTAGAGGGTATCTATCTTATAGGTGGCCATCTGGTCATTTTGAGTGCCTAGGCAGCCCTTGCTCTTGGTCTCCCTGGCTGCCGGAGCTCTTTGGACTATGTGGCCATTCCTCTGCTGGCTCCCTGGTATCATCCCATCCCCCCAACTACGAAATACCCAGAAACAAAATCCTGGTTCAGTACCATTCATTTTGGACTCCCAACTATCATTATTGGCAATTGGGGCATTTGATATTACATTGGCTATATATATATATATTTATATATATACACATTCCTGTCTGGATGGTTGAACCAGGTTGAACCCCTATTTGTTTGATGGTTGAACCCAAATGCTCAATGTCAATGATTTTTTGTTGATGGACTCCCACCTTTTTTGATGGTGAAATCCCTTGGTTCAACGGTGCAGCCTTGAAGGTTTCAGTTGTTCCAGCAGCGACGACGCATGGACGCCAGAAGCTTCAGGAGGCCAAAGATGGGTGTGTTTGATAAATAGGGAACGCACAAAAAAAAAACAAAAGGCAAAGTTTGATCATGATTTTCATCAACATCGTATACTCTATTTATTTTCAGTCAGAACCATATAATCATATACCCCTTTTATTTTTTTCATGGAATGATAAAGTGAGCGCATTTTAGCGGTAAATCATCTACTAATGGGGCATTTTCCATCGCGATGTTAAAATGACCAGAGGGGAAGTAGAAGCATTGATGTCCTTTTCCTTCTGGTTGGTTGATGAAAGTAGAAGGGGTTTTCACCCCCCTTTGCAATCCAGTCTGGTGAGTGACCTTGATGGTGTACCAGTCAGGCCCATTCGTCCAAATAGGACATTCCCAAAAAAACGATTAAAAAACGTCACTATTATTGACTGATTCTAGCTGAACATATCATGGGTTTTTTCAAGGTGAATTTTTACTTTCTCAATGGGGGATACACCAGTTGAGTTGGGGAATCCATAGGGAATATGTTTATATTTTTGGGGGGCCTCGAGCCTCGAGCAAGTCCAAGATATAAACTATGGAAGCCTACCAAGTGAACCAGCCAGACGTCGGTGAATTTGAGGTTGGAAATATTCATGAAATTCATGAAATCTCATGATGGCTAGTAAGTTATACCCTCTGGCACTGTAAGCTGCCTGGTAATCGCGCAAAAAAATCGTGGTGTTTACCCAGAATTCTCAGCAGGTGTCCTTGCCTACAAGGAGGTGGGCCAGAAGTCAAGCAGACCTGCCATAGAGCCATGGGACATCATGGGACCACATATATATTGCACCCCTGTCCCTCAGTCCCCATACTGTGGATGATTGCGAATCCTGCACCAGTTGATAGGTGGTAAACATCCCATTATTTATAGGATAAACAAAAATCCTTGTGGTGGTTGATCGGATTTCTTCCATACGCAACCTGAAGCACTTGGAGGTTTCCAATCCATAGGGTGGACCCCCAGTTGGCATCCATTTATAGATGGATTTTCCATGATACAGGCCAGCCAGCTTTTGGGATACCCCCATGACGATGCAAAATCGTTGACCTGCCAGGCAATATGGGATCATGTTGCTGGGCTACAACACCCACTGCTGGTGGTGGGAGGCCCATTTTTTTTACTCTCTCATGGTCTTATGGAGGGAGTCGCCATCCTTGCAGCTGCTGTGTCTGAAAACAGTAAACAGTGATTAGTTGGGAGTAAGTTGGGGATATCATGGGAAACCATCGGAAAAACATCAAGATAACGTCATATATTGGGCACAATTGAGGGCAACGGGCAACGAGGGAGATTGCTAATCCATTGTTAATATATGATATTTGTGTGTGTGCCTACAAATGGGGTACACGAGGTGTATTATATATATATATATTATAGCAGTTTATACACACCACCAAATAACATCAAATAGATTCAAATAGTACATACAAATACGTGTTTATTTTTGGGACCATGATGAACAATCTCTTGATTTTGGGTTTACCCTATCTTTGGACGAATGCGTGCATCATTCTCATGGGATATCCTATAATGATGGTTGTCATCAATTCATTTCTCAGATCATTAAAAGTCATTTGGAATGACTGGGCGTTTCAATGAAATGCAAGAGTTCCTTTGGAGTTGTTTATTGCTGGGGATTCGAAAACGGCTGAATCTACGATTAAGATGGCTGGGAAAGCCCACTGTTGGATCCATTTATATTATATATAGATAGATAGAGATATAGATATATATATATATAAATATGCATGTTACACATAGCACAACATGGCAACGTTTCATTGCAGAAGTTACTTCCAGTCCTGTGTCAGGTGGTGATTTGCTTGCAGAAGTTCCTCTTCATCGTGATTGAGGCGGCTAGACGTCCAAATGTGCCGAGGTCGATTCACGGGAAATAATTTGAGATGAATACAGCGGAACAAACCTCGGAAATGCTGCACGTTTTATGGGATTTGAAGGTGCAACTGCTGGTGCGGATGTGGAAAGCTGGACATTCGGTTAGGGCCTGGATGATAGGGCAGGGTCTTCCACTGCCACAGGCAGTTCCTTTCTCGGCAGTGCAAGAGTGCTTCCTCATTGTTTGCGTGCCTTGGTTTCTTTCTTTTCTGCGCAGAAAGATGAGTGATCATCTTACTTGTGCTTAGCAGGGAATGAGGGAATGACCTATAATAAACCATTAATAATCATCCCATTCCCATCCATTCCTAATCGTTGGGTAGCGGGCCTCCATCCCCAACGATTGGGTCACATCACGCAACCAACGGCTGGAACCGGTAGAGGATCAAAACGGCGACTTCCCCGGTGTGCATGATGTCATCTACCCTCCAGTAAACTAACATAGCCCCTGAAAATGGCCATTTATAGTGGATTTTCCCATTAAAAATGGTGATTTTCCATAGTTATGTTAGTTTACCAGAGGGTATCAATAGTAAACTTCAGTCAACACTGATAGATCACATAAATTTAGTCACCATATGGTTTTTGTCTGAAAATATGATGACTTTGAATCCATTGGTCAATCATCAGTTTTTCGTATATAAGTGGCCATTTTATGAGTGTCCCCATTTTCAGACACACCCATATGTTTCTCCCTTCCACTTTCCATACGTGTTTTCCAAAAAAAACGAGGTCTCTTTGGCCGCCATGCTGTGCCATGTGATGTCGCGACCGTTCGATCATCGCTGGTTCGACCTCCTGTCCCTCGCTCGGGTGCTGTGAGGATCTGGCTGGCTATGCATCAATACCGGTTTGTAATCGTTAATTATGGTTAACGTTGAGGATTTATTAGGATAAACATGGTTAATGATGTCTAACTTTGGGGATGTCTTGGGATAATAATGATAATGGTTAATGATGGTAACTCTTGGTATATTTTGGGATAATAGTGGTAAATGATGATCAACACTAAATAGTGGTTAACTTTCAGGATTTTTTGGGATGATAATGCTTAACGATTGTTAATAATACAGAATACTGGTTAACTTTGGGATATTCCCGAGAGCGTCTGAGCGAAGGGTTCTTCTAAAAGTTGGATCTGCATATCTTCACATCTTCACATCCTCACATCTTCACATCTTCACATCTTCACATCCTCACATCTTCACATCTTCACATCTTCACATCTTCACATCCTCACATCTTCACATCTTCACATCTTCACATCTTCACATCCTCATATCCTCACATCTGCACATCTTCACATCTTCACATCCACATCTTCACATCTTCACATCTTCACA
>BGPT01003058.1:6729-26437 GCA_003297045.1 Symbiodinium sp. clade C Y103 | reverse complement strand
CTTCACATCTTCACATACTCCTCAATCTCTTTTTATTTGCGCCTTATTTATTGACATCTTCTTTCTTTGAGACATCTTCTTCTATTTCTCTCTCTATATATTTCATGCTATACGATTTTCACAATTACATATCTCACTATACTTCTCTTCGNTTCTATTTCTCTCTCTATATATTTCATGCTATACGATTTTCACAATTACATATCTCACTATACTTCTCTTCGCTCTCGGGCCATCCGTCGTCTAGTTTTCCTTCCTGCTTTCCCATTGGAATCGAGAAGGGGCTTGAGACAACAACACGCCATTGAAAGGCTCATGGTCATTAGTCGATAGGGCCATGCGGCCATACGGTTGGATGTCTGACCAGATTTTTCCACCGGAGTATAGAGTGTAGAGGGAGCAAGTATTGGCACGGGAATCACGGAAGAAACTCTAGACTCTAGACTCTGTTTTGTTTCCCAGCCGTTTTTAACGAATTTTGGGATGGTATATGGTTCTTGTCTTGGGCTAAGAGGAGCAATGAGGGACCACTGTCCACAACTACGTGTCTGACACTCACTGAGTGGTCAAAGCAGCGGGAGCTGCCGGCGCTAAAGTGCCGCGAAAGCTGCGGGCGAGATGTCTCAAGTCTGGTCTTCTTATGATATATTTATATATACATCTATCTATATTTGTGCTTTTCTAGACCCACAAGGTGATGGTGCACATTTTTGAGATATTTTGAACTGGGTATGGCTTCAAAGTTTCACAAACAACCGGGTATTCCATCAGCGTTCCCTTTGGGGAATCCTGGGACCTCGCTGCCAGCTCCTGAGTAGTTGGGCTGCCAGCCACGGCCTGAAGGGCCCAAAAGGCTGCGAGGGGGACTCCGAGCTGCATGAGTGGTGCGGCAGATTGGGAAAGAAGTGGACCTGGGTGATTTACAATGACCTCCAGGAGAACCTTATCAGAGATGATGGGTTGGTCGGGGGAATCATCTGAGCATGATAATCATGGTCTTCTTTCGGATGATTGAATCATGAAGAATCATTACACTTTGGCCCGAACTGGATGGTGTTGTTCTTTCATCATTGTCATCCATGAAAGCCATGGGGATCTACAGTGAGATTGGCGGTGCTTTCTGGTGCGGAGGGGAGGATGTTTCGTGGAAAGACATGCAGTCAATTTGCACACACACACAAAGCTTGGTGACTTTTCTGAACAGCGCATGCTGCTTGGGCTCGAAGAGGTGTTCCATAGTTGATCGATTCATTAGTAATGGCAATGCTTCGTGCATGCTTGTGTGTGGCCCTTGGCAACAGTTTTCTCACTTGCACCCTTTCCTGGGAAAAGGATCTACCCTCCGGTAGTGCACCATAGCTGTGGACATCCGTGGGTTTCCCGTTTGGAAATAATCTATGAATGGTTGATTTTCAATATCTATGTTAGTGTGCTGGAGGGTGCTGAAACTGTGAGGGCTGCCATTCTTTTGAGACTCAGGCCTCCTGCTGCTCGCCAATGTTGCAGCGCAGGACATTGCTCCTAGTTATGAGGTACCTCCGGACATTGTCCCGGTACACAGGATTGCCGGTGATTGCCCCACCCTTCAGAAGAAAATACAAGAAGTGGGTGGATTTTTCCAGGGTCTTTGTTCACGCAGGTTTTAATCGTCTTGTTTGGCTCTAAACGCACTCGAGTTTCGTGGTCAGGTGGTGAGACACTCAGACCCAAGAAGGCTTCTAGAGGCCGGGGAGCCCTTGAGCAAGAGCGTGTTACGAGGTCTTGGTATTTGTTTGGGGGACTCGAAATCCAGCAACAGTTCGACACAGTTGTCGATATATTATCTATACATATATATATATATAAAATAGATACACGAATAAATAGACAAATAAACAAATAAATAAATAAATGAATAAATAAATAGATAAACACATATATAAATAAATGAATATACATGTATATATATATATATATCTATATGTGTATATCTATCTGTGTAGATATATATGTATATATATATATATATTACATGAGATAGATAGATACATATACATAGAATCACATATGTAAACATAGATGTAAATTGCAAGCATTTCCCATTCTGATTGAGCACCCCATGAATTGCTAAAGGCATTCAGAGAGGCGCATGGATCACCTCCCAGGCGCTGGAACAGCAACATGGACACGACCCGGTGGCCCGAAGAGCTTTGGAGGCCTTGGAAAGCCCCAGCAAGACATCGGTTTGTAGATATGTTTTGGGGGCAAAAATCGTCATGAATTCCTATCAAAATTGCTATTCACGCTTTCACGCTGCTAGTAACTTGGAGATTTATCAATCCCTGGCTTAATATTACCCTCTGGTAAACTAAGATAACTATGGAAAATCACCCTTTTTAATGAGAAAATCCACTATTTCTATGGCCATTTTCAATAGCTACTGGTATGTTAGTTTACCAGAGGGTATCAAATTCTTGCACCAAACACCTCGATCCCCGCCTGAAGGTGAGCCGTCGCCTCTTTGACTTTGCCGGCTTGACGGACTCCATCGGTGGAGCGGCCAAGTGGTGTCAAGACACCGTGAGCCAGGTGCCACTCCAGGGGTGGATTCTGCAGATTTCACTGCAACTGCAATTCCTGCAGGTGTCAAACAAGGTGGTGGGTGTCCAAGAAGCAGCATCTCTCATTCAGAATGCGCAGCTTGACTTTGATACAATGCAAATGCTGAAATGATTTGGCCCCACTCCTGCATTGCGGCTTTGACACATTCTCTTTGACATTGGGGAACAGCTGTGGAACAACCCTATGATTTTTTCATTGTGTCTTCCAGCTTGAAAGTGCGGCTTACAAGTCTTGCCCTTGAGGAATACCTATATTGGCGAGGGGAGCCAGTTGACATCACAAGCGTGGAGTAGCATGTTGGAGCTGGGAACAAAGATGACTGGCGTTTACAAAGGCCATGGCAGCTGCAGATGGCAACGCAACAAATGTTCAAAACAAGTCTTCCTGGATCACTCCCCATGAAGTGGTCTTGAAAACGTCAACAAACAGAAAGAATGGAAGTGAAATGAAGTATGCTACCATCAGAATGCCATTGAGATTGTCGCCTCCTGGCATTCTTAGAAGCTCCCCCTACCTCCGAAATTTCCGTGCCCACTTCGTTTTGCCGCAGATTTCAAGCCGCTGGAACCGGCTTTTGGCAGTGGCCCGGCAGCAGAAACGCGCGTGGTTTTACCACTGACCTGTCTGCTGTTCCAGCTGAGGAGCCGGCGGTGCCGTGGAGTTGACGACCAACCAGGGCATGTTGTCGCAATTGGTGCATTGTGTGCGGTCCATCATCAGCAGCTACTTGGCTAATCCTATCGCGACTCTCCATGGGGAGCCGGCTGATGATGGCTGATATGTAAATGTAACTAGCAACTAGGGATTATTGGGGCGTCAGTTTTGGCAGTACACAACTGGAGTTCTTTGCAGCATCGACCTGTGAGAGGGAAGAGTGCGCAGTGCAAAGCTGGATTTCGATTCCTGATCCAAAATATCGAAAGCCAGCGTAAAGCTTGAGGCAACAGCATTTTAGATGTCCTTGGCACGTCTCTTGACAAAGCGCTGGGGATTTTCTCTCAGATCAAGGACTCGAGGGAGCTTGCTGTGGTGGGTTCAAGGTCCCACAGAAAGGTGGTACACTTACCTCAAAAACTGGAATGCCTGTGTTGTAGACTTGGCGGCACATGATGGCACAAAAGATCCACCACCTTCATGATTCCAGAGGGTCAATGAGATCTTAGTGCCGATGCCATATGGGAATGTCTACTACTGTTGAGATATCTTGACATCTTTGTCGTCAGGACACGATCGTGAGCGTCGTCTCCAAACTCGGCGGCCGCAGGTTGAGAGAACTGGGGCCAGAGGGACGACGTCTCTATGACTACAAGCAGTTCCTTGCAAGCGTCATCCGTAGCTTTTCCGTTCAATCGTTTCATTGAAGTTGGCCATGCTGCACTGGCACTGAGGCTTTTGGAGGGGATCGACTTTGACTGGATCTCGAGCAAAATCTCTGGCTTTGTGTCTTGACCAGATGTGCATCTTTCTTGGAGCCAAGTTGGTTAGGAATGGTTCAACAAATGCATGAAATTGTGCAGAAACCTGAGTGGGTTTTCACGCGATGCCCTACATCTTCATTCAGATTCCTTTGATGTTGATGACCCCTCAACGACACCAGACCCTGAAAGCCTGAAAGCAATCTGGGTATCGATCAAAGTCTATGATACTATTTTTTTTGATGAACCTCCATAGATCCCAGATCTTTTTGGATTTTTCTGCTTGAGGTTGCGACCATCAAGACGCAAGCGGAAAATTTGGTGGATATTGACACCGTGCTGGGCCCGATGTTGGCAAAGATGGACAACACGGGTCAGGCCCCGGAGCCCCAACCGATGGATATCTTGCAAATATTGACATAAGAAATGACACGCACACCTTGACATCGTTAGGTAGATGGATTGAAAGGCTCGACTGACGGATAGCTGGATGGATAGAAGATAGACGCATGCAGAAGCTGCGCCATTCCATCAGTTGTAGGGCTGTAGTTTTGCTGCAGCCACGTTGGCCACCAGTGGCCATGCCACGAGACAGGGTAGGTGTGTGTCCAGCCCCACGTCCATTGGAAAGTGCTGCGCATGTCCAGCAATGGAAGTCCAAACCCGCGTCGCTTGGTGGGTTGCGGATGCACATAGGTCAACGGTTCAATGACTGATTTCAATGACTTTTGCCATTTGGTATACTCAAGATATGGCCATGGAAGATTAGGATAAATCATCTCATCCAAGAAAAATCCTCATCCATGTTACAGTGTGTGTATATCTGATTGTATCGGTACAAGGTTTAAGTATCTAAATGAATAAGCAAATACTGTAAATAGATAGATATTTTGTACGTTTCAATTGGATGCTTGCCAGATTCGACCCAGTGGAGGGAGTTCTTTTTGGCTCCAAGGATGGCCACCAGCGCCTTGAAATCCTTGGCGCGGACTCCTCATCCAAGCAGACGCGGCCGTGACGCGGTGCAACTGCTGGGTTTGATGCTGCAGGGCAGGGTGGAGACCAACGTGGCGCATTTCTCCGCAGGAGACTTGGTGAGTGGCTTGCAATCTTGCGACTGGATCTTTTCTGGGATGGCAAGGTGAGTTGAAAGATCATCTTGAAAGCCTGGGGTAAAATGATGGGAAGAAGAGATGACCATGTTTGTGCAGAATTGTTGGAGAGACCGGGTTTTTCGTGTGGCTCCAGGCTTTGGTGCCTGTCAGAGCTGGGATTTGGTACTGGCAATCCTGGAACTGATGCAGCAGGTGCAACACAAACCATTCGGGCAGACGAATCCCAGACACTGACGTGAACAGGTGTGATTAAAAGCATTCCAGTTTACCCGCCATCTGGTGAATTTTTCCCATTAATCCCCAATTTTCCCAGGCTCAATTGGGATCCTGCCAGGCCAAAGTGTCGCTGGATGCCATGGGCCTTGGTTCCGCGATCCGTGCATGTCGCTCACCTGGACCTTGGCAGGTGGCAGTCAGCTTGTTCGCCCGTGCGTCACTTGGCACCACAGGTGGCTGCCTTGGGATAGGAAAAACGCTGAGCCAAAATGGCAGCAGGATGAGTTCTACATGCGTCAACTGAGAGTTTGCCACTCATGTTGTCTTCCTGCTTTGGCTTTGATTGAACATATTGAAACAAGAAAGCCTCATTCTCATGTGCACTTGAGCCTGAGGCAAGATGCGGCATGCCACCCAGATGTCATCGCTCACAACAATCTGCTGGCCATTCAGCGGAAAGCAGCATGGCAAAGTGCTACCCTTTTGCTCCAAGAGATGACCACTGGATTCCTTCGCCTTGATGTGGTTGGCCTCTCGGAAAACATCTTCAATTTGCCCCATCCCCCCAGGCTTCCAGGTATGTTTTGGTATTGCAGGGATTCAAAAGCGACCGAAAACACGCACACTTTCCTGGGTGTAGTATTTCCATATGATCATATTTCCTTGGCTTACTTTTTCAATAGGTAGGTGGCTGGTAGCCTTGAAAAAGATGGTGGCTGGCCACTCCAAGTTCACCAAGGCTACAGCTCCCTGCTGGCGCCCAGCAATTGGCACTGGCCTCTGCAGGTCCTACAGGCCATGCGCCGAAGCACCCTGCGGCCCGACGCCGTCAGCATGGACGCTGCCATCACGGCGGCGCGCAGCTGGAGGGTGGCGCTAGAGCTGATGGAGACTCTGGGAGAGCCGGAGATGGTAACTCTGCTGATTTGGATGGGGGAGGATGATTTTGGGGTGGCAAGAGCAACACTTTATAGTTGACAATATCGGTATATATCACACACACACATGTATAAATATATATATATATATTAAAGCTTTTTTGGGGATTGTTTTGATTGGTTTTTCAGACCTCCTAGACTGTCAAATTGGACAAATATGGATACATGGGGCGTGCATTGTTGTTGGGTTTGCCACGTTACCGCAGATGCGGACCTGAAGAATGGAAAAAGTGAAGTGGCTGATAAGTACCATGAGATTCAGGTTGTGAATCTTGCTGCGCGATGCTTGAATGAATATAATATAGTGTGTGTGTCTGTATCTATACGCGCACATTATTAGTGAATAGATAAACGAATGCCTTATGAATAAAGCAATACATAAATCAATCAACAATAGACCAAAATTTTATACAAATAAACAAATAAACAGCTAACTAAGTAACTAGCTGGCCAACGAACTAACTAGATAGATAAATAGATAAATAGACAAATAGATGAATAGATTCTTAGATAAATAGATAAATAGACAAATAGATAAATATATTGATTCGTAGATAAATAGATAAGTAGATAAATAAACAAATGAGATAAATACATAAATAGATAAATACATAAATGAATAGATACATAGAAATGAATAATCATATGTGTAAGTACATACGCATGATATTTGCACTCCTGAACGCACAGTTGCATATTTAAGATGATGATCTTCAATGGAATACTTTTCTGCGCCACGCAGACATTTGGGCAGTCCTCACCCAGCGTTGCTCACTCTCACCCTGGTGCGGACTTCCAGTGAATATGCAGGTGACTTATGGCGCTGCTCTAGGACTTGGGCTGTGCTGGGGCTATTCCTCGTGTGTGCTAGTGGTCTTAAAAACATGTGTCCCCTGCAGTTGCAGATCCGCAAGCAATGCATTTGTATGGCTTCTATATTCAGGTCTGAGCACAGGAACAAAGTTGGTTCCAACATACCTGCTTTGCAGACAGTTTTTTAAAACCCCAGCTAGCTATTGTTCAGTATCAGTAGCCTGGATCTGACAAGAAAAGACAATCCCCAGGTGTTGTATTTCCGATGTGGATTCCATTCCAGATTTATTTTCAGCGCCTCAGATAGTTCTCGCTCACGACCTCGTTCAGGATGTTTTCCCAGTAGCTTTCCAAAGCTCCTTGTTATCCAGAAACTTGTTCTGCTACTTCTTCCCCACGAAGTCGCGCGGTTTATCATTTTCCCAAACATGAAATGGCAATAATTGGTGGTAGATTCTTCATTTTCTCAAGAAGTTCATGTTTAATTATCTCCCCATTCATTCCGTGATATCCCTGGGTATCGATGGTCTGGTTGAATTTCATTATCCTGCATCGATATATGATATATGCATACAATCCTATATACCCCTGTGAATCCTCTTCCTGCCACCTTCCCCTTTTCAGGAGCTGCTGTGGACAGTTGGCGCATGGCTTTGGCCCTCTTCCGCGAGGCCTCCGAGCGGCGTCTGGTGGATGGTCTGTCGCGCACGTCCTTGATGGTGCCGCGGACGGGTCAGGGGGGAGGGTGACCGGGGAAGGAGTGGGGAAAGCTGGGAAAAATAGGGTTTTAAGCAACGATGCGGATGTATAAATGGGGATATAAACCAAGAATTTCATGGGGATTTAGCGGACAAAGAATGGAAAGAAATGAGAGATTGACTCAGTGAACCTGGGGCAATAAATATGGGGGGATTCAACTGACAATCAGAGGGAGATACTGGGTAAAATATTTTTTGTGAGTGCATACAAAAATATATTATGCATAATATTTGAAATCTGTTGCTCTAAATGGACCCGTATGCTCACCAGCCAAGAATTTCAAAAAAACCATGTAGTGGTGCCGGGATGGATGGTGCCATGGGATGCAGAACTGGTAGCCATGGCAAGGAAGTTAAGTTGGAGAGATGTTTTTTCGAGTCAGAACCAAGCTGATGCCTGATATATCTCTTGATATATCTAGATATGCCGTGACACACACACACATCCATATACATATTTTGATGTATCTTGATATTGTGCTCGATTGTGTCAGGTTTATAGTCTATTTGGACCTATCTAGCCCACGCACAAAAGGGTCTCAACTCAGGTGGCTTTGGGGGAGCATGGAGAGTGGCAGAGGTGTTTGGAGCTGCTGGCGGTTTTTGAGCCGGATAGGGTTTGCTACAACGCTTGCATGAGTGCGTGTGAGAGAAGCAGCCAGTGGGAAGCTGCGTTGATGATGTTTGAAGAGATGCTGCGGAGGGACATCTTTGATGCAGAAACTCGGCTGCCACATCTTGAGCACGGTAAACAACGGACCTGCAAACCAATCCAAGGCTCTCAATCATTCTTAACATCATTCTTAAATCATCATCTTTGATTTTCCGTATGATTCTATATCATTTTATGATGACCAATATTGTTATTTTCCATATACTTCCAGGGGCTTCTGAATGTCTTCCGCCACCTTCTCCAACCTGCTGTTTACCATGACCAGGTGAGTGTGACAACCGTCATCTCCTCTATGTCCAGGGGTCAGTCACTTGACTCCACTGGGATTCTGAGGGCCTTGCTTTTTGACTTTGGGTCAAAATATATGGGTTTGTCTGAAAATCTTAGGAACCACACCCAAGTCTGACCCAAGTTTTGCAGTTGATTTTCCCCATACAATATGGACAAATTGTTGGAATTCCTAGTTGAAAACATCATTTCCCCATAGTTTCCATGGCAATCTTTGAGGGTTTCCTCCATGAGTTTTTTTGGAACATCGCAGGCGGTGGCAGCTGGCGCTGGCCACTTTTATGAAGATCGCCAGGCCAGGGAAAAATCATTTGTTGATATCCATTGAGGATCTTCCATGGTCACAATGGAAATCACTCGAATATCATCGAATATACACTGTTATACACTGCGTATATTAAATATATATAATATATATATATATATGTTTCTTTCATATTTTTCAAACAATTGGACTCACAGATAGATCAATTAAGCAAACAGATAGCTGATCCTTTTTTTTTTGCTGTTTCGGCATATCTCCCCCGTTCTTTGCACCTCGAGGGGTCAAAGAAGCTCCGCATCTCTAAGCGACGAGTGCTGCACGGCGCTGATGAGCGCCTTCGCGCGGGCCGCTCGTGGAGAATGGCAGAGAGCTGGGCTTCTGTTGGAGGTGCTGGTGGAGGGGTGGCCATCCCCTCTGGTTTTCTTAATGGTATTTCAATGGTAGTTAATAACCATCAACCATGGGAATTGATGGGATTTAGCCTCTGGTTCTGTTAAAAATAGCTGTTGAAAAGGGCAGTCTAGTTTGTTGATTTACCTATGAAAAGTGGTGATTTTCTCCATAGTTGCGTCAGTTTAAAAGAGGGTATCTGGTTAGTGAGGGATTGTGAACTATTATGAACGAAGCCATATTCCAACACGTTCGTGCCACACGAGCGCCGAGAGGGTTCAAAGACGCCCACCGCTTAGGGGAACCTATTAACCAACTCGAAAATAATGGGATGGAATCGTTTTATTCTTGGTTGAGATGATGAGGGATTACCAAGCGTCTACTGTTGGGGAGTCACCACCGATTTGGGGTGGGGGTAGTTGAATGCCGATGAACATATGGAACACCCGTAGTCTTCTCAGGAAATGATCCGTAGAGGTTGATTTCGTGTGGACACCATGTGCCAGTTGCTTGTGGAGGGGAGTGATAAAAGATACCCCCCAAGATTGTGAAACCTGAGTTTGAGGTCGTTGGGATGAGTGGTACCGTAGGTGCATATGATGCTGCATATGGTTTTGTAGGTTGATGGGTTTCTCTCTTCTGACCCGACTGGATAGCATGCAGGAAATGAGGCGCCTGAACATAAAGGCGAGCACGGAGTGCTGCAACGCTGCCATGAAGGCAAGGGTTGCTACTAAGGGATTCCCAGTCTGTGCTTTTGTTTCTCACTGGCCTCCATGGAATCTGAGATTGTGTTTCTTCTCGGTCAGGCCTGTGGAGAGTCGGCACATTGGCAAACATCCCTACACCTCTTGGCATCAATGCAGTGGAGCGCAACACGTCGAAGCGTCATCAGCCTGAACTCCGTCATCGATTCATGCGCTCGAGGAAGCGAGTGGCAGTGGTCAGTGCTTTGGTTTTGGATGGCAGCTTCAAGGTTTTTACATACGCAGCAGAACTCAAAGAATTTTAACGTAGTGCACATCGATTGCATGCAAAAAAAACCAAGATTCAGCACGAAAAAACAATTTGTGATATTTGTGCGGAAAATCATTGTGATGAGTCGAACTTTGTTGCAGCAGGTGCTGAAGCTCACTCAATCCTTTCAAGTGGATGAGATCAGTTTCAGCTCCAGCACGTCCTCCTTGGCGAATTCCAAGCTTTGGATGCGCGCTTTGGGGTTGCTGTGCACCATGGCTTGCGGGGCCTTGAGGCCACACGATGCCATGTATAATTCATTGACTGGATCCTTGGAGAACTCTGGTCATTGGCCTTTAGCAAGCTCACTTTTGGAAGAGATGATCTGCACGAGGGTGTTGGAGACTTGCAGATGTGTCCATGTCTTATCTTTTTGTTTTTTGTTTTTATCTCACGGGGGGTTTGCTTTTTGTTTAGCTTTAGGGCAGGGGTATTTTGATATGTTTGATATTGACTAGGAAGTTCCTCCCGCAGCACTTTTCTGCCGCAGGATTGCATCTCCTATGCTTTGGTGCTCACCAGGCTGAGCGAATCTCCCAGGTGTTGGGCACGTTCCCTCGCTTTGGCATCGCGAATGCCGACCCTGCCGGTGGATGGTGGATTCTTTCGGGTTGCAGCCATAAGCCACAAGGCTTTGGTGACAGCTTGTGCGGCGGCTTTGGAATTGCAGGCAAGAAGTGCGGCAGGGACATGGTTGACATTTTGTGAGGACGTTTTCTTACCTTTAGTCAATGGGCAGATACTTTCCCGAGTCTTCTCGACTTATTAAAAATCATGTGGTAACCCAAACGGCCCACCATTTATAGTTCTACAATTTGGGGCGGGGGTGTTAAAGACCAAGGAGGTTTCCTGCTTAGAGGATCATCCCACTTAACTGGTATGTAACGATAGTTACGACCCATTTATATACATGGGGTAACCCGCTTGGCGGATTTCAGTTGCTGAGATGATCCTCCAAGTATTGGTACACCACATAACAGGTGAGGTGAATTCACCCTGGCAAGTCACCATTCTTAAGGCGGCTGGCAATGCCTGGACATGGCGTTGGGCCGTGGAAGTCTTTGCTCCAAGTTCTATGGCAGATATCCCTGCGACGGAACAGTTGGCAAATGGTCTGGGGTGTGTTTGGCACCACAGGGCCATGGTGCAAGTGATGGCGGCAATGCCCTTTGATGACTTGCTTCTGCAGCTGCGAGAGGTGAAAAAAAGGAGAACTAGAAGTTGTGCTGAGCCGTGGGCTTGGGGAGCAATTCATTGAGTTGCAGAAAGGTTGACCAGTTTGCTCAACCATGAGTGTGAGGCTAAGGGTCTGTTAGCATAACCAAAACAAGCTTTTGAACTGCGCATCACCCATCATGATGTGCGCACATCCTGCGTCGGCACTGCAATGTTGGGGTTAGTTTCCGTTCATGTAACAAATATGGTGGCAGTTTCCCAAATTTTCTGGGAAAGATCATTGGGAAAACTGGAGTTTTCGAAAATCCAATAGCTTCAGCGCCAGCCACAGCAGCCATTGGCAGATGCAGGCGGTTCGTCGATTGGACATTGTCTCTGAGGTGCTGCATGCAGTCTGGACCATCCTACAGGATCAACATCCATTCCCCGCCTGATTCGGGTGTTCACTAGGCTTCAATAGGCTACCAGTCTTTGATACCAAATGATTACCAGGGTTCACCTGCCAGTGGGGATGATGCATTGATCATTGATCCAACCACGAACTGAGTTAGTGGGGTCGTGGGAGAACTTGGCGCAGGGAGCTATATTCCAGTAGTGGCAAGTATGCCATCATCTTGCGCGAGTTGGTCCCAGCAGTCTGTGACAGGCGCAGAATGCAGTTGGGAGTGTAACTGGCCTTAAAGAGCAGGCAGTGGCTTGGAGATAATTCAGAACTCTCTCAGCGCAGCACTCTCGTTTACTCCCAGCTCGGTTGGTTTCAACCGCCCGCTCTGGCTGCCATAGTTTGCTTCATGGCACGTCAGCAAAAAGTGGTTTTAGCAAGTTCTCTTAGCAGAGGATGCTGCTTCCGAGCTTCCCTGAGTTTCTTGAAGTCGCTAGTGTCCAAAATATGGCACCCGCAACCCAGCGCAACATCTTTGTGATTTCAAGGGGCCCCTCAGGGTCCCCTAACTTCCTGCCTTCGCATGAGGATAAAAACTCTCGGGCCATCGGCAAGATCGTGCCCACCTGGCAAGCCGTTGAAGGCACTGCAGTGGACATGTGCCCCTCCGTCCTGGCGACCAAGGACCAGCCCTGTGGGGATGTGGGGTCCCATTTTGAAAGGGTTTTTCAAGTTTTCCATACACCAAACTTCCCAAGATGATCTACACATGATTGAAAATCCATGGATTTTCATGCATGTTCCGGTATGCAGGTTGGTATAATTATTGTGCCCATGTTGAATCATGTTGGGTCGATATAGTTCCTACGGAGCGTGTGAGAATTGACAGGACACAATAAGCAACTTGAAGTGCCGCACAACGGAGTTTGTCAGCAAAGCTGGCCTTGGGTCCTTTGTT
Source organism: Symbiodinium sp. clade C Y103 (assembly GCA_003297045.1). Classification (NCBI taxonomy): domain Eukaryota; class Dinophyceae; order Suessiales; family Symbiodiniaceae; genus Cladocopium; species Cladocopium sp. clade C. The sequence goes on along the minus strand of BGPT01003058.1, from coordinate 13,432 downwards.
CCCAGCGAGGTGTGCCGGGGGGGCTTGACATTAACAAGAGTAAGATTATCGACAAACCTATGGGATTGAGCTGTAGGCGATAGGCCTTTGAGCCCTATGACTTGAGCCGTCGCACATGGAAGGTAATGTCAGCTGTTTGAGTCTAGCCATGGCCGCCTTCAAATTCCATTCTTGAACGGGAATTCTTAGGGTTTGTTCAAATTCTTGTATGGCAAGAACCATTGGTACCAGTGCCCCGAGAGGTGAGCAACATCGTGGCTGGTTGCCCGGCAAATTTACCGAGCGCAGAACAAGCCATTGAGGCTGGTTGCCCGTCTCTTGGCATGGCCATGTGATGCATGTTTGGTTTGCAGGTCGGGAGGACCGGAACTGATGCGCAAGTTTTTTGGGTGAAGGTAATCTATTCCTCCACAAAGGCGCAGACAAGAACGAGTTTCCAGAGGATTCCAAGGAGGGTCACAAGAACTAATACCGTAGAACGAAGTCAATATTGCATCATACTGCACCATGAGCTGGGACATCAGTCGGTCATCTCCAAGGAAGGAGGCCTACTCAGCCAATGTGAAAGATGTGCTCGGTGAAAACTCCAGCGTCCTGGGTTGGGCGCTGGCTGTGGGTGGTGGTGCTGCTGGCTTGGGAATCTGCGGCGTGGCAGGCCAGGGGGGCCAGGGCTGTGGAATGGGAAAGCAGAGGGGAAAACTTGATTCCTTGCCGTAGAATGCGACACGGTGGGCTTTCCTGAGATTCTTCCAATGATTTCATGGGGACAGCCTAAAACCACGAATTTCTTGGAGAGATGAATCCTTGGAGGTTCCCAACTGCTGAAGAGCAAGGATGATGAGGATGAGACGGATGAAGACAGCAGTGGTCAGCCTTTGGCCGAGGAGTGAGTGCGGACCCTTGTGGAGCAAAAGGCTGGTGTGTGCCAATGGCAGCAAGGTCAACAACCCCATCCCCCTAATGTTAAACACCTCCTAAATGGTCCCAGGAGTGTGTAAATCCCCCCCACTAAACCATGAGTCCTGCGGCGTGTTTAACAATAGAGGAAAGGGATTATATTTGGTGCTATCAGACTCTGCGAGTGATGCTGGTGCTTTTTCCCCTGCAGAGGACATACATACATCAAACATTTTGCTGATTCTTTGTCGTCGCCGTGTTGCTCAAAGTTGGTGGTCCTAAATATGCCAAGATTCAGATGCAGGTTTTGCATTTATGGATGGCATGAGATGGCTCCAAGATTCAAGGCGAATCCAAGCCGAAGACCACATGATTTGGCCAGTTTAGACCATGCACTGGGACATACCATTATAGTTCGGAAAGGGCATTTGATCACATGTCACACATCTGCAATCAGGACATTTGAAATTTGTAGATTTTTGGCTATGCGTACCATTCACACCTCGTACATTCGTACCCTTAGCTGCGCCTGCCGTCCCTTGCGATCTGGCGAAGGCAGGGCCCCCTTGAGGGTGGCGCTTCTTGTGTTTCTTCTGAGCCTTCCCGCTGTTGATCACCAAAACGGTGTTCTTTAACCTCCCCAAAATACCAAAACACAGAAATAGTTGGACCCCAAAGCCTATATGATTGTACATGTATGTATATATATATATATGTATGTATGTATAGATTTTTTCATCCTTTGTTTTAGGACCCTTTTCCAAGAAAAAGCAGCATCGTGTGATCTGTTGCCAGGCGGCTGATGAAGGGAATGCGGCTGTACTGAGGGCTACACAGGTGTGCTGCGTCATATGTTGGGGTTTGTAAACCCCATGAACCATAGATATATCAAGTTATATTCCCCATAAACCATAGTTTTATTTTGGGTAACTGTCATATGTTGGGGCCAGTTGAGCTGCTCTCCACTGTGGTCCCAGCCTTGAGAGGTGGCATGTCCGTCCTGTACTTGACCTGTGACCTTGTCCTTCACTTAGTCTCCGATGGGTCAACAGTCGGACCTTACTTGGAATGAGGCAGTGCAAAATGTATACCAGGCAAGTTTTTTTCAACACTTGAGAGGATTGTTTTGTAGGCTGAACAGCAACATCAAGGAGGGTGCAGCGTTTTGACCAATATAAAACAATATGTATAGCAAAGCAAACCTGGCGGAACACCAACAAACATGGGCCAGAAAACACCGGGAGGATCGAGAGAAAGTCTGTGGGATCAGAAGTTTAAAGTTTAAGGCCAACGAAAGGAACATATGTCAGTATGAGACCATTTATTGGATCGAACCCGAGGCTAACCAGGATATGTCAAAAAAAGTAAAATCATGTCAGTGGCTAACATTCCTTTCGCGACCATAAGATTTCAAGAGATTTCAGGTTTTTTCCTTCACGTTTGCCAACAAAACCATAAGCCCCAAGATCGTTGGCTATATCATCCCATATCCCCAATGACATATCCTCATTCTTGTTGGTTGAAATTTGAATCTTGGCATTTATTTTGGCAGGTTTTAACTTTTGTGTTTTTCTTTTCTTAATGCACCCCCATTCTCTTTTCAAAAAAAAATCAGTGAACAAATAGTACCCAGTGCTCATCCTAAACCTTTGATCGTTGCCAGGATGGTGTTGTCTTCACCTTCACCGCGGCAGAGGAGAAATCCACCTGGCAGTTTTCGAGGCTGTCCGACTTCCACCGAGACAATGGGAAGGACGGGGACGGCAGCTGGGACGGCAGCTGGGAGAGATTGAGATGCCTAGGGGCAGCTGGGAGCTGCTGTCGTGATGGTTTACCAGCCAAAGAAGGGATGGAACCGGCCATAACCAGCCATAACCATCGAACATGGGGAAAGCGATGTATAATATATGAGAATATCAACCCATGAATTCTTGTCGCAGATGGATTGAGAGCAGGCTGGCCTAGGAGGACAGTGTGTTCCCAGTGCGTGACGAAGCGCCAGGACCGCTTCGTCATGCGGCAGGCATGTGAAGGTAGCACTACTAGTGCGGTACCCCAGGCAACAAGCATAGCCTACCAAGTTGCGTGGAAGAGGTGTGAAGCATGGGAAAAAAACACAAGGCGAGAAAGCAACAAAAAATTCGAAAGCACCACATTACATATCAAAAAGATACCGTAATCATACCCTGCCATTGCAAGATATTTATCATTTATTCTAGTAAATGATTGAGAATCCGTCACATTGATTTCTCCCATGTGTAGAACCTGACTTTTCATCTATCATCACCTATCCCTATCTCCCCAAGCTGAGGATGGGTTCTGGAAAATCAGTCTGGTCAGCCGAGTGTCTTTGGCACCCCTAAGGACCACACCTGGGATAGGGCCTGGGGGATCTTGCCGGATGTTGCCGAGCTATCCATTCCGCCCATTCCATCGTGTCCCCATCGTCAATCGGATTCTACTCCATTTACCCGGGTGATCATCATATCCCCATTCTGATTCTATTTTTCTAATAGTTTCCCCCCAACCAGATAGAAACGCTTCAATTTACTGCTACGACTCAACGTCCCGCAGTACTCTGGTCACGGACCACCTTTCCGCGGCTCACCTTCCCCTCCCCGAGGGATGCCCGGGAGTCCCAGAGACATGGGGCGAGGGGGACCTTTGGGAGCCAGAAATCGGGAGTTTCCTGCGAAAAATGGGATTTTTGAGCTCAGAAAAGATGATTTTCCCATGCAAAAATGGGGATGTCTCCTTGAACACATGACGATTTCCACATGGAAAAACGGGCTGTAAGAAATCCTATCACATATCGGGGATTTAGTTTTCAGATTTAACCATCAAGATTTCTGATTTGGGGAATTTCAGATACAATCGGGCACCCCGAAATCATCCCATAGTTTTGGTAATTCTTTTTTAAAACTGGGAAAACAATGGTAGCTTGGGGTACCCCAAATTTGAGAAACGGCCAAATCCTTCCAGAGGGGTAGGTTTTACTTGTTTGAACCTCTATCATTTTGAGGTTTCAATCGGTTTCAATGATAAAATGCAGTTTCGTCGGTCAAAAATGAAGCGAACCCGAGTTTACACCCAACCAATTTTTCACAGATTTTGCAAGCAAAACGGTTTCTATCCCCAGCAACTCATGGTGAGTTTCTGGCAGATCGGGTCCAGCTGCGTGAATTTTTTTTCAGGTGGACGGTCTGGGGCTGCCCCTTTGTTTTGTCCGATACGATGCCCCAAAGAGATGCGATTCCCTCGCCCTTCACCTTCGAGGCTGGGGACGGAGGGAGTTTGCAGTGGATACCTCCCGAGAATCTGACTGGAATGTTCCGATTTTCAATGGCCAAATGATATATATATATATATACATATATATATATATATGAATAAATGTCGATGGTGCTTTTCCCCAACGCCAGCCAAGATTTCTAGATAAACCATGCTGCACTTGGATGCTGAGTGTCTGACTTCGATCCCCAGAGGTGCCCTTTGCGAAGATGCACTTTCATGAAGAGGTGACCGTTGAGATGGTCGGATGGTCAAACTGAGCTTCCCAAACACGTCCTGCAGTGCTACACATAAACGCAGGGGCGTTTGGGGTACCTCGACATCGAAGTTTTCAATGTGGGCATTGAGGAGGAACACTTGGTCCCGGGCCTCAACTGCTGAATTTTCTGGTCCTTGAGTCCTCATGCTAGATTCGACCTAGTACTTGATGGGTTTGGTTTCCCCAGTCATGGTAGCAACATGGAGGAACTGGGTTTGAATCGCATTTGCCAAGGATGAAATACTGCTCACACTTAGGCGCGAGATTTGTTCTGGGGATTTGGGAGTGGTGTTTGGCTTGCAAGGAGTTGGTAAGGTCTCAGTTGCAACCCGGAAGATCTACTGACTTGTTTTAATCAACTGGAATCCACCAGTGGCCAGGAAGGTGTTGGTGAATCTTGCACAGCGGCCAGAAATGGTCCGGACACCCAGCAGGAAATCAGCCAAATTAATGCAGCTATCCCCGTGGCTCAAAAGTTGGCAGTTGGCCCAAGATACTACATACAGACTTTGTCAACCTGATTTGTCAAGCTATAGAAGTGGTTGTCAAATCTTAGCCGGGGATTGCCATGGCTCAAATCGCGAGCTGCAGGTGCTCCTACTTCGCACCGATGCGCGAGCAGCGCCAGCTGCAACCACAGGGGGTGCACTGCGCAAGGGCAGCACTGGAAAGTGCAGTTGGTCATCAGATTTTCATGAAATCTTTTGTAGACCTGACCTCAAAGGGCTGTGTCCGAAAAAGGGCAAAATCCCCAAAATAACTAGTAGGGAAAATCGATGCTAAACCATCAAAATTTGAGGCTTCTCCCGCTGCTCCCCAATCTTTCAGACAAACCCGGCACTCAGATGCCATCCATGCGGCATGTGCGAAAGTTCCTGGCATTTATCCAGAAGGACGAGAATGGGGCTAGGATGGGAAATTGGGATACGAAAAGAGAGGTAATATCAAGTAGTAACCATGTATATACTGTATAGATATGTGCAAAAATGTGCAGTATACCAAATATCTCTGCATGTACAGTAAATTAGTAAAACATGTTTGTGTGTGTTCCCATACTTGTTTCATTTATTTATTGGGCTATATTGGGCTGGCGATCCGTGTGAGTTCCGTTTCCCGGTGAGGAAGTGGGCACTGAATGTGTGCTGGTGGGCCGAGGGAGCGCCATCGTTCTGGCCGCTGGGCATCAAGGTGGAAATCCCCAACTTTCATCCCTTTATAGAGGATACCCTTCGGCAATCAAACATGGCATTGGAGAAATCCCCTATAAATGGTTTACTGGGAAACTCATCTATAAATAGGCAATTTTCCATTGTTATGCCGAGAGGTAGATGTTTTTCCCATGTCACACATTGCCAAAAGATTGATTGAGCTATGCAAGCCTAACATCGTTTTTTTGTTTGTTGCGTAGTTGAGTCCGCATGTCTGTCTATGATCGTCCACATATGGCGGTTTCTCAAAATGCGGGAATGATCTTGGGTTCCGGCAGAATTAAGAAATGTGGTAAACCCAATTATAAAACCATCCTCACTATCACCATAAATGGGCAATAAAGATCATCCCCAACTGGTAGGCCTTTCCTTGGGTTTTGCCACATCATATCCAGCATTTGGTTTCATTATGTCCATTATTGTTGGTTATATACCCATTAAGGGCCATTATGAACCATCATTACCCTCCGGCAATCAAACCTGGCAATTGGAAACCGCCTATAAATGGAGGTTTGTAGCTGGATAATCATCTATAAATAGGTGATTTTCTATTGCCACGTTTGATTAGCAGAGGGTATTCCTTGGGTTTGCCCCGCACCGAGGTGCCAAGCACTTTTTTGGGTACGGCGGTGCTGCGTCTGTGATCCCAGCGGGTCCCAGCAGGGCTGAAACCGATCGAATTTCAGGATGAACAAGTTGCAGGAAACCATTTGTTTTTGTTCCCGATCACCCCCGAAATCTGGCTGATTTTCCCTTGATCCCAGTATGAAATCGAGGTTTAGTGCAGCTGGTGCAGCGGATGTTGCCAGCGCCTTATCCACAAGCCATCGTGGCAAGCTTGGCCTGGGATCCCAGAGATATAAGAGGACAGGTGTCTGGACTAGATGAATCAACAAGGTAGATAGGAGACATATTCATAGATAGACAATAGATAAACTATGATATATAAAATGCGTTGGGGGTCACAGGCTAAGATTCCTCGGGTACCCAGAAAAACACCTGGACCGTCCGGTACCCGTATCTCAGGCTGGTTTCTTGAGCCATTGCG
>BGPT01003057.1:34747-57275 GCA_003297045.1 Symbiodinium sp. clade C Y103 | reverse complement strand
CGCTTGGAAGCAATAAAGATCGCCGGCATCCCAAAAAAACGTTTATTTCTGAGAGAGCAAGAAAATGACATACTTCCGAAGACCTAGGTATATATATATGTACATAATATATATATATATATGTACATATATATATATATATATGTATATATATATATGTACACATATATATATATATATACACATGTATATTTAGTATATGACTATTCACGTTTAAAATTGATATTTTTTGTCATGGTGAATCCAAACACACCTGGCAGTGGGTTAACCCCCTTTTGTGCGCAGGTGACCATCTCAAAGAGTGTATGGAGTGACCAAAAATATAGGAAACCCATGGAGACCCCAAAAAGAAAAGAGTAGATCATAGTCATTATAGTAGATTATAATGGGGGTCCCTGTATAATATATCTTATTGTTTTCGTTTGGGTCTGTCAATCCTATGTCATATTAAACAGATCGCTCCTGGCACTTGACGGTGTTCTTCATCTTCCTGAGGTGGTAATGGCTGTGTCCATTCAATACATGCAACGCCCGGTGGATCTCTTGCGCGAAGCCTTTCGCGTCCTGAAGCCTGGTGGTGTTTTGATCGTCAGCTTCTCCAACCGGATGTTCTTTACGAAGGCCATTGAGGTCTGGCGATCGCAGCGGAATATGAAAGGCTTGGTGAATTTGGTGCTCAACTATTTCAGAGATCCTTGGAATGAAAGATGCGTGTCTTTTTGTGGAAGTGAATGTGGAAACCTCCGAGTGTTGCCAAGATATTTGGATGTTTGAATAATTCTTACAATTGGTATGGTTCGGGTATGTTGGCTCTTTGGATGTTCTGATACATGTATATATATATATATACTGTATATATTTGCACCTTTGAACAAAGTTGAATAGAAGTAATGAAGTCAAAAGATGACTCCTTCTATAGGTGGTTTCATTTACTGTATATACTAGTGTTTTTTCTTTCCTATCCCTACTTATTACCTGGACTACCCCAAAGTCGCTGATCTTTTTTTGGCGACTCGACCACGAAATGTTCCACAGGCTGTTTGGGCATGGCACAAAATTAGGTACCCCTCAAAATGGATGGTGAATTACTAAATGGACCCATGCCCACACCATTGTTTTTCGCGTTCGAATGCAGACATTGTCAAACGGAACTGCAGTGTTTGCTTTTCTTGTTTTGAAAAAACATGTAAGTGTTCTCTCATTTTTCTGAAATGTCCAAAGCAATTTTTTGAACATCACCTGGCTCCCTCTCAGGAATCTGGATTTGAAGATGTGCGAGCTGCCAATCGGGTCCAGACTGATAACCAAGCAACAGGTGGCTGGATTGAGACACATTTCCATGTGGCACCCTTTGACTCCCTTTCCAAGACCAGCCATGTGCATTCTAAGAGCTTTTGCATCCCCTTGCCTATTTCTTGGGATGTTCTTCGCCCTGCCACGTTTCTTTTGAGTTCTGTCATCATTGTTTCATATCCAGTCAATGTGTTTACTACATTGCCCAAACCCCCAAACCCCAATACCTTGTTCTTCATCATACCAGACATGGCTTGTATAGACCATCTTCAACAAAATGTCATTGGCACCTTAGAGGGAGAGACTGTCATCCATCATGTAGATTTCACAGCCTGCACATATGGCAGATATATGTCAGTATTGATAGTATTGGCCTTCAAAGAAGTGTGAAATTAAAAGACACCACACATACGTGTTTGTATTAACACCCAAAAGAGCTTGAAAAGTAATTTGCTCTTAAGAGTTACTGACCCGAAACTTATCTACTTATATGTATAATATACTGTGTATATATATATATGATATATATATATATATATGATTTATATATATATATATACACGTTGTTTTTTCCATTTCAGTCGGATGTGCTTTTTGTTTTTTTTCAAATGCATTAACCAACATAGTGTGGTGTTTCTAATAGTTTTTGTATAGATATTACTAGATGAACTATAGCAACACTACTATTCAGCAGGATTTTATTCCTATGAAATAGATGAATGCGTCAAAAACATATTTCTCAGCACGATATATGTAAAACCTGTGGATTACCATTGTTGTACAGTAACCCCCCAAAAGATAGAAAAGCAGGAAATCTGGAAATATGAAGTAAATATCACCTATAACATCCAGGAAACACGTTTGCCATCGTTTCCATTTTTTTAATGTTGCTGTAGTTCATTTGACGCCCTGGAGCGAGGATGGCTATCTTCCAGCGGTGACCCCTTCGCCGCTGTGGTGAGTGTCAAACAGCAGGAACTTGATGCAGGCGGTGGCCGTTTCCCATCACTGGATTGGTTAATGGGAAAATTTACAGGAAACCATGGATTTTCCCATGAAATATAGGGGTTTCCTGTAAATTTTCCCTTAAACCAATCCAGTGATTGTAGGATTTAAGACAGGATGTTCTTTTTTAATGGGAATTTATGGGATAGATATCTTAGGATATAATTAATATAATGATATGGAATGGATTTCATGGGAAAATGCATGAATATTGTTGGATATAATGGGATTGATGAAAAGCAATATGATACATATGTGATCATATGTGGATAATTTGTAACGACCTCCCGTTGCGACGGAATTCTGAAATGATGTAAGGGTAACTATCCTATCATGGCCTAAAACTCACTTCAGTGAAAAACTTCGAAAATAGAAACAGATTCACATGGTGGAGACCTGTGAGGTTTTTGTTATTCTCCGCTATAACCAGTGGTTTTTGGGGCATTTTGTTTCACAATTCCCCCAATTTTAAGGAGAATTCGAAATACTGGCCATGGAGATGATCCTTTGTAAAATGGAGCTTTCTAGATGGGATTTTTGAGCAAGCCATGTTTGATGACACCAGAGGGTATACACATAGTTAGTTAAATATTTTAAAAATACGATGTTTGTGACATTTCGTGTTGTTTCAAACCTGCCGAAAGTTATGGTGTCTCTTATTTTGTTAAAAAACACATGTCAAACAGGGAACATGATGGAATGGCGTTCCCATTTGTTGAATCGCATTTTTTCCGCGATGGATTGTAATATGAATAAAGGCAATATAGACAACCCAACTATCGAGTTGAATGAAGTTGGAGGGGATAGTGTTCACCACGCTTTTCTGGTACCCTCTGGTTATTTAAAGTAGCGCACTGAAAAATCACAATGTTTAAGATGTAAATCATAATTTTTATCATCTATAATTGGGCGGTTTTCCATAGCTATGACCAAAGGGTAAACTGGAGATAATTTGAGATAGATTAGATGATTAGGCCTTGGGTTTTCAACATTTGGCACTGCAACACTGGTCAGAACTTTCCAGACGGTCCCTTTCCTTACCATGGACATGTTCACTGATAGGTGAGATTTGGGAGCGTTCGAAGGGCATCTCCTGGCTTGACATGAATGAAGCTGGAGTTGTTCTCTAGGGATAGCTGCACCTGCCACCTGCGCGAGCTGTGAAAACTCGTGGAAATTTGCGCTTCGCAGAGGGGGGTGAACCCAAAAGCACCTACTGCAGGTTGGTGAATTACGATACAGTATATACATCTCTGTATGTGTGTGTATAAATATATGTATATATATACACCCTTGTATAGATGTAGCATGTTTTACTGTACTTCAGCAAGGGTCTGAATCCAAGTGCATTGCATTCAGTGCAAAAGCCGCGTGCCTTACATTTTCTTTTTCAGAGATGAGCTTTGAGCCACTTTAGAGGTTCTGTAAATGCACTCAACTCTATCCCAGCTATCCTGTGGTGGGAATGCTGCCTTTGCTTTACTTTCTAGGTGTAGATTCGTCTCTCATACCATGTCTGTGCCTCATCTACATAACCAGAAAATGCCTGTACGATGAAGATGTGTGAAATTGTGTGAACTCATCTATTTATGAAATGACATCTCGTCTTATTTTGTCTTATTTTGTCTTATTATTCTTGTCATTATTGCTATGATATCGTTCATATTATCATCTATATATACATACACATTTGCCATGATTTGCCATGTTTAGATATAATGGTATATATTGCCATGAATTTGTATTTATTTATATTGTAGGTGTATATACAGATAATAATAGATATTGTATATATACATGTATATATCTATAACTCTATAACTATAAAAAAGTTTATATCTATAACCATATCCAGATTTAGACATGTCTGGTCTCAACAGATCCTGGTCATCGCCCAAGGTCAAAGCTCAACAGGCCAAGTTGCTGCCACACCTTAGCGGCCATGGCGACGGTACGCCTTGCGGAGCCATTGTTCCGTCCTTTGGGAGGGCGTGGATGGTTCAGTAACCCATTTATGAATAATGAATATATATATATATACACATTAAATATTGAATGATCCATTTCTAAGTGGATTACCCTCTGGTAAACTGACATAGCTATTGAAAATTGCTATTTATAGTTGATTTTCCCATCAAAAATGGTGATTTTCCATAGTTATGTAAACGTTTACCAGAGAGTAAATATTGAATGATCCATTTCGAAGTGGATTAATGATGAAAAAGGAATTTATGAATCACTGTATTCCGTATTCCTCAATTTTTACATGAAAGTAGCTATGAAATAGGGATTAGTATATGTGGGAGAACCCACTATTATTACACTATTCTTCCATGAGTATTCCAGTATTATTCTATTCAATACCCATGAAATTGATTCCCATTATATCGTTATTGTACAAGTAACTAACTGGTGCGCAACTGCTACAAGGAACTACGTGGTTAGTTTGCAACTAACTGTTTAATTACAACGATCAGTGCGGGATTACCCAGTATTGTCCCACTATTATTCCATTAGTATCCCACTATTGTTCCATGATTATTCCATTACATAGCCATTGAATAACCATTTTTCTTGGTTAAATCACCATGTTGTTTGTTCAATCACCATTTTGTTGGTCAATATTTGTCCACTGTGCTGATCTATATAATAAAGTGCTAATTATGCCACTATCATTCCATTATAGAAGTTAAGATTGATGTTCCTCCTTCATCGTCTCTTATTACTATTATTACTATTCATCCATTGTTAAATACTATTTTTGTTCCACTACATTATACTCCATTGTAATTCCATCAAATGGCCATTAAATAGCCATTTTGTTGGAGGATTATCCTTTGGTAACCAAACATGGCAATGGAAGATCCCTCAGCCAGAGTTCGATGATTTTCCCTGCTACATATATATATATATATATAGACCTCCATTGAGTCCCGGATGTCCAAGCTAGCCACGTTGGACTACCACAAGTTCGATTCATGAAAAACCACAATGATTGGTGGCTTCAAATATGGGGATGGGTCAAAACCTAGTATCACTTTTAATGGGATGAACATCCATGAATCCCAGCTATTTTGACACATTCGGTACCAGGGTTTTGACTCAGTTCGCCATATGTCTTCAAGCCTCTTTGGGACGATGCGAAAGCAAGCTGTGTTGCTCCGACCAGCCACAAGGAGGGGAAATAATTTTTGATGAAACGAGTTTCCCCCGCTTGTATTTGCCGTGTTGGGAGTAGCCCTGAGAGGAGGATTATGGCTATATCACTGGCTTGGAACTTCGATAACCAGTTGAATTACCCTCTTGTGAACTAACATAACTATGGAAAGTCACCATTTTTCATGGGAAAATCCACTATTTCTATGGCAACTTTCAATGGCTATGTTAGTTTACCAGAGGGTATATCCAGTTGAATGGACGAAAATAAGCCAACTATGGTCAACTCATAAGCCAACTTTGTGAATTGGAGAAGCTGGAGCGACCAATATTGTGTGGAAATCAATGGAATGGCCCTGCATATGTTGGGTGTTTCGTTGATTTTCTGCATACAAGTTTGCAGGTCAATGGTTTCAAGCCATACTCGCATGGGGATGCGGCGTTCTTGAGGTTTCTAGATTACAAGAGTCCTAGATTGAACATGAACCCCCGAATGAGTACAGTTTATGTAGAAAATCAATGAACACCCAACAGGAAAATTATCTGCAAGTAGCTACCACAAGTCCAATTCTTACTTGAAACAGCGGAAACTCCCATGATAACACAGGCTGTTGCCGGGTTGAACTAACATCAAATTTGATTTGTTTGTGGTTGATCCTGCAACCCCAAATTGAATAGAGGAAGATCTCACATTTGCAGTGTGGTCTAAAGATCTAGTGATGTTCCATTTCAAAGCACATTTCAACATCTAGACTTATCTAGACTTTTTTTCCAGCTGAAGCCGAGGTGTACCGCGGTTTACGCATGCAATCTCATTGAGGTCGTGTGGGGGGCCGTGAACTGGAGGAATTCTGGGCCAAAGACGACCCCTCCAAAACTCCTTACGAAAAGTTACTATAAGGACCCTCCGGTACTCAAACATGGCTGGCTATTGAATGACTGTTTAAAGACATATCTAAGTGTGATTTCATGAACACTTACTGAAGTTCCTCTATAATCATTGGTAGACTCTAGCATCAATTGACAGTTGCCTCAGTCCGCACTTTGTCCTCCTTTGGCTTCAAAGTGTGCCAGGAACAATGTGGTCAGTGAAGCATTGCTCCAGGCGGACAACGAGACCTGGATCTGAAATGCCATCAGAAACAGAATGGCAATGTTAACCCATGTAAAGCACTGAATTTATATAAGGATCAAACCACAGCCGTAGAAGCTGTAATTAATGGTGAAGGCGCTTTAGGATACCATTAATTCCTGCTGAACAAATCAGATCTTGAGTTATTTGTAAATCACTGTATCCTGAATATGTTGTTGATTGGAAGGTGAAACTGCCATTGTACTAGGTGAAGCTTTGTTGGTTTATGTAGCACGTTTTTGCAGTCAAAAAAAACGACATTGTTTGATCTTGCCGAAGACGGTTGAAACATGTTGGAACATGTGAAGAAATGATTGAACCCCCCCGACCAGCAACCATACCTATCAGCTCATCAATCTGCCTACGGATCTGAAGAATGACACGCCATTATTTTGCTGGCTGGTTTCTTTCACATATAGCTAGACTAGGTCCATCTCCAAAATGGGATAGTGATCCTCATTGACTAATCTCACAATTTTGAGGTGGGGGGAATGCCCAGCATTTGTTTATTTGAAAAAAAAAAACAAAAAAGGTGTCCCACTTTTGTGGGTGATGTTCCTCGCTCCAAAATGGCTTGAGTCCATTGTCCTCATCCAGGGGTCGATGGTTTCATCCCAAGATATGGACCGTTTTGATGGTCTGTAAACTGCCCTTCCCCAGCGGTTCGTCGAAAAAAACCATGATTCATATTTGATCCAATGATGCCAGTTGATCTCAAGAATCCCTTTCCCCATTCCCAAACGGCGACGACGGTGCAAGCCAGGGCGTAGACTGCCATGCACCACTTCGCGAGCGGGGCAGCATGGATGTGAACGGCAACTGTACAGCTTGGTTGTATGAATTATGTCTGTTTACAATTTCCATAAGGGTATCGAACATAACAAACGTTTCAGAAAGAAGCGGCCCTGGGATGGTTTGTGCGTGAATTTTCTGGCCAGTATCTAATACTAATCACAACTTTCAGGAGGATGCAAGAAGTGCATGATCAAACCATGACTTTTAGGAAATCTTAATCCTTCTAAGCCCAATGCTCCGAATTGTTCCGCGTTCTCCGAGGTTTGGCTTTGAGAATATCTCAGCCGTTCTCCCATCCCTCTTCACGGCGATGTGCGGTTGGGATCTAAGTGTATGAAGTTCATTTGGGCCACCAAGTGGCATAGAAGATGATAGAGGTGAAATGGTTCGTGAAATGGCCTAATGTGGGTAAACCAATAATAAACCACCTATATTTTGATGGTTTATACCACCTATTTATGGTGATTTTAGGGATGGTTTATTATTGTTTTACCCACATTATGAATGTTTATGATCCATTCCCAAGAAAAAAAAACAGAAAACAAAAACACCATAGAAATCATGGTAAAACGTGAGGGATTTGCACATATTTGGGACCAGCAACCATGGGGCATCATGGGGTTGGGTCTACAGGCCCCGGTGGAGGATCAATCACCAGGGTTATACCCATGACATCACCCCACACCCTCAAGTTATCTCTGTAGTCATATCAAACAATATATCAAATATTATCAAATATTGTTATTATGATTTATGATCATTTTATTATGATCATATAGGTACAATAGATTAGCATACTTTACCAAATCCCCTCCGGCAATTTAAAATAGCTATGAAAAATGGTCCATATATGGATGATTTACCTATATTCACCTTCAAAAAATGGTGATTGTCCAGTTCGCTATGTTAGATTACCAGAGGGTATTACTATAATTGCTATTGCCATTGGAGACTCGATGGATACTCGTGGGTACAGTGTGGTCACAGCGCCCTTTTCTGCTCAGTTGACACGTGGGCGGAGGTTCAGCACACAGCTATCCCCCAAAATTCACCATATGAGGGTTTCTTAAGATGAGGGAGCCCCAAATTACCATAGATTTCCTAATTTGGATGATTTGGGGCACCCTTTGTTTTAGGAAACCTGCACATCATAAACAATAATTGGCTTTAGCCCAAAAAAATGTGTGTGTGTGTGTACTTAATAACCCATAATCCCCCCGTTCATGTAAAACACTCCCATGGTAAATCGTCCCAAATATGTGTAAATTCCCAGCAAAAAACTTGGTTTCTGGGGGTATTTCATATGAAGAGGGGAAGGGATTATAGTTCCCCTAATATTCCATAAAGTCCCATTAGATACCATGTTGGTTGATCAATCCAATATTGGTTGATAAAGTCTCCATTGAATCCCTGTTGGTACCCTCACTGCTTGGGCAAAGGTCGAGAAAAGCCACTCCCTGTCGAGCGCATCCGAGTAGAACCGAAGTGGCTTGGATCAGATATGGTGTTGGAATTGGGAATGCAATGGATTTCTGGGATTTAGAATCATGGATATATTCTGGGAATTAATTTTCTGGGAATATCATGTATATAATATATATTCTTTAAAATCATGATAAATGGATATAAATGGGAAATTAAGTTTGCTTCAGCACCAAACATGGGGACATCGTCCAGAGAATGAAGATGTCGAAAGCAGAGATACTTCAGAAACAGGCCAGTCGACATGGCACCATTTGGGATTCAACTAAAGTGGTAAACCCAAGAGTAAACTATCCTTGAATTTCCAAATTTTACCCCGGTGAGAGTTTAAGAAGCATTTAAGAATTATGATGCCCTTTTCCCAAAACGGTTGGATGTTAATTAATAATAGATGTTAGATGATGTTAGTGTTATTAAGCGGGTTTCCAATAAACCCCTGGGGATGTTAATTGACTAATCCTAGATCCATAGATGTTAGTAACCCCTGGGGTTTAGGTCACCCATTTCCATTATTAGATCCTGGGGTTAGGATGGCATCATCCTTGTGGGTGCGCCTCAGGAACAGCGGTTGTGGTATCCATCTTCGATAACCCCGCTATTACGGAAAGAAAAAACATAAAGATCCAACATTTTTTTTATTCCACTTAGATTTTCCATATAGATTCATGGTACTTTGGTTTTCAATGGGTTTTTATCCGCAATTCACCCTATTCGGTGTGTTATCCCATGTTGATATCCTCCATGATTTCATGGACGATGAGTTCATTGGATTTGTGGGAGAAATTACAGGAAAATCCCATGTTTCATGGGAAAATCAATGGTTTCCTGTAGATTTCCCTTCAATCCATTGATGATTTCAATAACTTACTCTCTGGTAAGCTGTTACATAACTATGGAAAATCACCTTGTTTTTGATGGGTAAATCCACGATTTCTATGGCCATTTTCAATAGCAAACTGTTAGTTTACCAGAGGGTAGATTTCCCTTCAATCCATTGATGATTTCACTAGGTTACAACTGATGAGTCCGATGAGTCCTGCCCTTTCTGACTTCCCAGATGGGTCACTTCGCGCTATGCGCGGAAGCGCTTCAAGAAACGGCCCCAGAGCTGGTTGGATGGCATCCAGGCACGACAGTTGGTGAAAACATGGGGAAAGCGAAGGGAAAACAAAGTGATACCCTCTGGTGAACTAACAGTTTGCTGTCGAAAATGACCATTTATAGTGGATTTTCCCATTAAAAATGGTGATTTTCCATAGCTATGTTAGTTTACCAGAGGGTAACAAGGAAAAGACAGGGATCAAGAATTGCTCATGTGGGGGTTTCCTAAAATGGAGGTACCCTAATAGCTGGATAGTTTATTTCATGGTAAATCCGGATTTATTTTAAATGGATGATTTGGGGGTACCCCTATTTTAGGAAACCTCCATTTTAATAATTGTAGATGTTAATGGTAATTGTCCATGATGATATTGATATAGATATAGATCTGAATGGGAGTTCAATCGGAACCACTAACAATTCTTGGGATCAAGAAGGAGAAGAACGGAAAAATAAGGAGAAGGAACAACAAAAACGACCAAGAAGAGCAGCATGTAGCAACACCAAGAACAAGAACTGGTTACCCTCTGGTAATCAAACATGCGTACATGGCTAGCTGGAAAATTCCCCATATATACTTCGATCATTTTCCCATTGAAACGCAATTTATAGATGATTTTCCCAGATATAAACCTTCATTTACAGATGATGTTCCCAAATTTGTCCCATGAAAACATCCATTTTCGATGGGGAGTTCCCTTGCAGCCATCGCCACGTTTTCAGCCAGGCTGCCATGATTCGCTCTGAACGATTTGTGGAGATTGTGAGCGTTGCTGCCTCAGAGATTTGGAGACCCTGGGATCGAATGTTACCGGCAGAAACACAACAGGGGGGTGCACCGCCTTGTACGTTTACTTCCTTACGGGTGTTACCCTCTGGTAAACGTTTACATAACTACGGGAAATCACCCTTTTTTTAATGAGAAAATCCACTATAAATGGTCCATTTTCAATAGCAAACTGTTAGTTTACCACAGGGTCCTGGTAGTCATCCCACATTGCGCCCCTGAGGCCGGAACTTCTTTTCCACGGAGTGAGATTGAGCGCATGTCGCCCAAGGACTTTGCGGATGTTTGGACCCCGAGTTCCGAAGGTACAATGACGCTGGTACAAGGTGCTGGCCCCCCGGTTGTAAGTCGCAAGTAGGTTTACAACTCCAAGATCAGCCCGTGAAGCCTTGGGAAAAGCACGTCCGAACTTGAAACAACCATTTCGGCCGCAAGAAAACAACATGTTCAGACCCATGGTGCTTCACATGTGAAAATTTGAGCGGCAACTGAGAAGACGCATGGAACCCAGGCGTTGACGGGAGTTGCCTTGGAAGAGCCCTTTCCGGTGGAAGCCAGGAACAAAGACTGGGAACATCTGGGCTGCGGTTTTGGTCCCCAAAAATCAGGTTGAGAAGGAGACACTGGATTGAATATCTCACATCTTTAAACATGTTTACATAATCATGTTTATATTTTTGGAGTGACACATTTTGATCCTATGACTCATATTTACACTGTAATACACCCACTATACACCTACCAAAAACATCCACTATTTCAGCTGAAAGTCCCCATCCAAAAACTCATCAGCTGAGAATCTCAAGACATCCACCGCAGGTGGAGAGACTACATCCTCCACATATGCAGTACCTCTGCTTTCCAAGTCGCAGGGCCTTCCAAAGCACCTTGGACCTCGAAGGGGCCGAGATGTGGAAGACACCAGCCATGGGGAAATGGAATCTTTCGGGGGTGGGTGGGTGAATAGTAAAGCATCAGGGAATATTCTTAATATTCCATTTAGGGAATGGAAGTACCAATGTGCAGCCATTTGGAAGTGCATCTTCCCCAATCTTTGATTCCAATTTTCTTGCATAGAAAGTCACCTAGAAGTAGCAAGGGCTTAAGAACCCATTGCCATATGGACCTGGAGTATGTCCCACATACATAACTGGGTCATGAACTTCATGAAGATCCATGCAGGTTGGAACTGCACCGCTGATCCGCGAAGGTTTTCGTCATGTGATTTGCCTATGCCCAAGCATCTGAGAACCACCGGGAGGAGCTCCGCCGACAATGCCAAGTTTGAGATTGAATCAAATGTGCCCAAAGACGCAGAGTTGGTGATGATTATGTTGGACTCTATCCAACGGGACCGTTGGACCTGGAGGGCATTATCTGCCATGCGGGACATGACGCTGCTGCAATGCAGTTTTTTTTTGAATCCACCCAAATGATTGGTCATTAGTAGGATCTCGAATCTAGAGTCCAGAACACTAGAATCCAAGCTACTTGTATATGATACTCTGTATATATAATATATAATATATGAATTCATATATATATATATATGTCAATCTATCTATCTATCGATCGATCGATCGATCTATCTATCTATCTATCTATCTATCTATCTATACATATATATTTGGGACGTACTGATTTTTGCACATGCCCGTTCATACCCACCAGGAAGGGAGGTGGTAGTGGGCAAGTCAAAACGTAATAGTGGATTAACTAATCCAGGAATCTAATCAAACAACTCCCATGTGAATTCCATTTTATAAATTTTGATAGTTGTTATGTTATCCAACGGTTTGGAGGTAGCTAAGGAGCTATGGGTATCCAACCAAATGATAGTATGTTTGCAGTAAGTGGATTATTGTCCTGCTAAAGATGGGAATATCCCATATTCAGGTCGACTACCAGAAATTAAACACATCAGATTCGTCAGAGAGAATGAGTTCCTTCATGGACCCCACGCGTTTCTGTGGGCTGGGTCATTCCGGACAATCAGGATTCCCTGCGGTAGGTGTGCTTTTTTTCCCACTATGGTTGGTGGATTGGATGGCCCCAAACTAAAGCATGGTCCGGTCAATGGCGACACTATGTTTCTATGTACCAACTATGTTTCCCAAGCATCCATGGCTATTTCCAACTATGGGGGTTTCCTAAAATGGAGGTACCCAAAAATGGATGGTTTATAATGGAAAATCCTATCAAAATGGATGATTAGGGGGTACCCCTATTTTAGGAAACCTCCCTATGTTTCCCTTTTGACATCCTTGGTTTTGTGTTGAGAAATGCGTTTCGCCGAAAAAAACGAGGGTCTCCCCGCCGAGATCCACCGGAAGATCCGACGCAGAATCTCTATGTGCCTTTACCCTTGGACGAGGAGGCGGTGGAGCCTCAAGGGGAGCCAACAGGTGCTGGGGATGTGAGTGGTTTTTTTTCCCCGGGGGTAGTTGTATTTGTAGTTGTATGTGTATTTGTTGGTGGTCTTGTTGTTGTTGCTGTTGTTGTTGTTGGTGGTGGTGGTGGTGGTTTTTGGAGGAGATTGTGTGGGGGTTCCTCAATCATTCAGGGGAATCCTATATTTGGATATATTTGGAGGGTGGTCCAAGAGTGGGGGCCCCAAAATCATCGGGAAACCACATGTTCACATGTCCAACTTCAAGGCCAGCAACCCACTTCCTGTTCGACAAAGCAATAGCCACTTTGCATACTTATCCAGGTCAAATAATCATTCTGGCCACCATAGGATTTACAGTGGATCAGGATGAAAGTCGTTGATGTGACCCCGCATTACGTGTATACCCTGTATCTACCGCCGCTGGTCTGGTCTTTGATCTCTGACGGCAGACTCGGAACGAGTTGCAGCTCCAAAAGCTGTCGCTGCTTGGAGCAAAACATGGGGTGATAAGCTGAGGGACTTCATGTGTGAACTGAGGAGACATGGAGATATATGCAGCACAGACATGGGTGGACCAGCGGTTTGTTTTTGATATTTTGATGGGGTTAGACCCACACATGTTAGGTTTATTGGTCCGAGTTGATTCGATTTGTGGAGCCTTATTTTAAAGAAGCAGTCTGCACGATCATTGTATCCGTTGTATCTCATTATCTCGTCGATTTCTCTAGATGGGTTCCCTGTTAAGGGGTGTATAATGGTGTATACATTTTGATATTTATGGCCACAATTTGGGGCATATTCCCCAACAGAGGTGTAAGAATACTGTAGCAAAACTTGCACATGCGTTAGGTACGTCTAATTTAGCTATCCAACAGTCCCTGATGCTTGTTCCATTCGCTTTTTCATTGCACCCAACCAGGTGGATACCCTGACTAAATGCTACATGGAACCCTCAAAAGTATCCCAAAGTGGGCTTTGTCAGATGATTCTCCCATTGAATATCATGTAAATATATAGCATGTTTTTTTTGGTTCCAGGCAAAATTCATCTGGGGGTGCCAATTTTGCACCCACACGCATACACACAGCCCTTTGCATTTGGAGACTGATGGTTGAAGTTTGTGGATGATTTGGATGCGCTTAAGCGCAACCACCAAGGTTCGTCATGTGCAACTTGCGGCAGCAACTGCAGCTTCAGGCGAGTTTTGTGTCTCCATGTATTGAGCTAAGCATCCTCAGGAAACCTTGGTGAACAGGAGCATTATCCATACATGAAGGATTCCCAAGGGGCAGATATGGGTAGATAGTAATAGTATTTAATAGTTAGATAGGTAGATTGTGGTAGATTTATGAAAGAAAGTCCCATTGAACAGACGCTTCTGGGGGGCATTTCGACATTCGCCTGGTGTGTTCATTGACCCAGAAAGTGGGGAGATAGTGAAGCGAAGCGAGGATTCGACAGACCCGCTGAGGAAATCGGACATTGACCAGCTGGTGGATTCAAATATTTGGATGAATTATAGTGACGCATATAATGGTGATAGACAGTGATAGGTATTGGTGATATGATGTATTCAATATAATGGATATCATATGACACAATGGCCAATGATTTGTTTTCAACCATAAATGTCCTCTTTCCCATTGATTGGTTGACAAATAGAGAGGTCATCCCCATTCAACAACCAATAGGTAAGTGATACCCTCTGGCTATTTAACATAGCCATGGAAAATCCACTATAAATGGAGGTTTTAATGGGAAAATCATACAAAATTAGCAATTGTCCATGGCTATGTTAGTCATAACCAGAGGGTAATATATACAGGCCAATTTATTTTTCCCAAAAGGACCTGAACGTGTTTTCATTCAAAAAAATGATATGATGATCCATCATATGTTGCGGGGGTTAAACCACAAACCAGACACACTTGGGACATAATAGATTGCGTGTCACCTCCAGAATCCCTACAAAACTGTGGTTTCTGAATGTCAACCTTCATCATACACATACAATAGGTGTGGCTTCTTGAGCCAAGATGAATATACAGATACATATCATATCATATCATAAATTGATGATATCGGTAGTCTGTGGCAGTCTCATATATTTGTGTATATATATATATGTATATACATATATGTTTATTTCTCCATCATTTTCCTCTTGGTCCCTCAGTAAATGGTTTGCCCTCTGTCTACCAAGTAAATACCCTCCACGTATCAAACATGGCAATGGTAAATTTCCTATTTATTGATGATGTTCCCAATAAAACCTCCATTTATACCGGAATTTGTATAGGGGATGTCCCTTGGTCAGGTCTGAGTACCGGAGGGCAACTAACATGTGTTTTTACATTCACAACCAGGTGCCACTTCAGCAAAACTGCAGAATCGCCCTCAAATCAGGCGCGGCCGGATGAATGGCCCGACAGTTCCAAGCCCTTGTGGTGCGGCAAAGGAAGTCGCTTGGCATCAATGCGTTCAGGCCAAAAGTTGGACGCTCCTAAGTTGGGAAATGACATGATTCTAGTCCTGAGAAGGTGGGATACACTCCCTAAATTTGACATGAAACATCATGAAACCCAAATGAAAAAGGCCAAATCCGGTAGGAAAATCACCAGAACACATGTCTCTTTTGGATTCCAGATCATTCTTGGGGGAAAAAGCACAATTCCCATGGGATCGTTGAGGTGGTGCTCCTGCGAACACAACATAAATAGGTTAAAACAGATTCACATTTACATGTCCAAATTGGAGAACCAAGACCTACATAGCATATCCAAAAGTCGTTTTTGGATCTGTGTCCAACCGATATCCCAACACATCACTACAAAAGGTGAGATTGCACCTCTCCTACACCAGATCTTGACATATCTTGACCACAACTAGTGCAGGTGTGCCAAGTTGACCCCTTTTGGAGTAGCTATGGCTGAAATTGCAAGCAAACCATACCCTCGAGGCCCTCGCCCCTATGAAATGTGGAAGCCAGGGGCTTCCGGAAGTGGTGTTTTAATGATTGATTTAAAGACTTTCAGAATGTGGATCGCCTACTCCTGCAACAGACGATATAGACGATATTTGACAAGTGACCAGTTGACCCTGGTTGATCGGTTATAGCAGGGCTTACATATATATAATATATTTAATATTATATATATATATTATATATTATATACATTATATTATATATATATTATGAATATACAATATATGGATATACATACATACATACATACATACATACATACATATATATATATATTATGTATTATCGATATAATGTATGCACATAATACATTATGTGTATATATATATATACATGTACATGTATTACATGTATATACAATAATATATAGTGTGGATTCTCATCATCTATGATGGGTTATCCCTATTATTGCTGGAGACTGCAAACAGAATCCAACACGGCCGCTGCATCAATCGCCGAGGTGAACTGCGCTTCGTGCGACCTGGGGATGAGATGGATGCTGCCGGAGCCTCATGGGGATAGCTTCGCAACTCAGGGGTCCTGTGTTCTTTGGAGCTTCAAATGGGGATGGGACAAAACCTATTACTATCCATTTTAATGGGATGAACATCCATTTACAAGCTATTTTGATGTTCACTAGGTACCAGGGTTTTGACTCATAGCTAAATGGCTTTGTTTGAAAAGAAGGTACCCAAAAATATCCAAACAATTACGCGGATGATCGAAGATATTCAGTGATTATCATCATGTTCCCAACTAAAGTGGCCTTTTTCAGACGCACCCAAATGCCTGGAGAAGGCGAAGATGAATCCGGAGAGAATCCCATTGGTCGTTGCCACTCTCCCTTCTGATGCTGGCTATAGCTATACACAGAATTGTGTTTATTTCATTTTATATGTGTACTGTGTAGAGGTGGCCGCGGTCCGTTTTACAATTGTATGTATATGATCAAACAAAGAGTATACAATCGTATACAGTATATATATATATATGTGATACACACCATGTATAGCTTATGACCCCTTCACTCCTATCTCCTGACAAAGTGTGACCTCAATCACCGTGATCCTTTCCGTTTTTTCGCAGAGGTCATTGAAGCCGAACATCTGCGTGACGATGAATCTGCACCAGTGTGGGGAACCTGAGGCGACTGGCTGTGGCTATGGCTTGATACATCTGGATGTGCGCGACTCGGAATCCAACATAGATAGTGAACTAATCCCATCTGGATAGATATGTTATCATATGTTGGCTGATGGGTATAGGGTTTAACTTGGATTTGTTTGGGATTTACGAGCATATATTAACAATTTACTGGGGTGCACATCTTTATGTTATACTACCAGGCTGAATAGGAATTGAGGATTAATAAGTAAGAAATCCTCTGGTGAATCATCAGTCCCTTTTTGATTTACAAAAGTTGGGCATACAGCTCAAACCTACACAAATGCGTCAACACCAGGTTTTGACCCACAAGTCGGATCCCACGACATTATGAGTACAGTATATGTATATTATACAGCCCTTTAGGAATTTTTTCGAATGCGGAGGGATATCCCCCAACGACGAGCACCTCCAACAGCGTAAGGGTCCGCGCCAGACTTGAACAATTCTTGGGTTTACGATGCGGAGGCAGAGCGCGAACAAGTTCAACCTTTTTTTGAGTGAAACCCATTGAGTAAGTTGAGACTGAGGCTGACTCTATTCCTCAGAGTCATGCGGGGTTTATGCCCGTGTTATTCGTTTTACACCCGCTTCGATTTGAGTTGAGTTAAAGTTAAAAGAAACAGCTAGATAAGTTGGTTTTCGATTTGGTAAGGTTTTGGGCAGCGCAGTTGGTTCAGTGGTAAAGTTTGTTCCAACCTGTACCGAGCACCCTTATCAAAAAGGAAAAGATGAGCAATTTGGCTGCTCCAGCTTGCATGGAAGCTGCAGAAAGCGTGAGCAGCGATGGACCGGTGTGGGCCAACTGTTTCGTCGCCGTGTTTTGCCTTCCGTACTGTCGCAGTTGCCATCTGTGTTGGCCAAATGTTTGAACAAGGATGCTGACAGCAGGAAGCGAACAACGTGATTTTGCAACCCTCCTGATTGTTGTTTGAACAGCTGGTTCTCTAAACCACTGGCGTTGGTTGATCAACCATTGCTCGTCTCCAAAATCTCAGGTGCTCCGGGAGAGAATCTTAGCATCAAAGCATTTGCTGAAGCGAAGCTCACACCAGGCATTTGATTCTTGAAAACAAAGCTGGAGAGTCATTGGAAGATTCGGTTCGTCACTTTGACCTCCGTTGATGTTTACTCAGACGCGTGATTTCTTTACTTTGTACTTGCAACATGTCGTGAGTGAAAGTGTGACGGAAATGATTTCCTCACTCATTTCGTTGAGTAGTTATTCATGGGAAAGTTTCCTTATTGCCTAGGTTCTGTGCGGTGACTGGGGGTTGGCCGTACCTTTTCAGATTCTGATCCATAGGGGGTACATACCTCAAATGAACTGAAACTTAAGATTGACTGACCCTCCTGAAATCTAGCATTGAAACCCCCGCTCCACGATCCTCATATGGGTTTGTCCAATAATTTATGGCTACCTCAGAATTGAGTGGCCATAAAAATCTCCGTTCTACTACATATCATTGATATTCATTCAAAAACCGTTGTAAAAACTAAAAACCGTTGTATCATGTTATATCCCCACGCTTAGTGCTCAAAGACATATTTTAATCCTCATTAGATCATTCAGAACCCCATTTCCGGGCCTGGTCGCCGACGCCTAGGCGCTTTCACTGGCGTCCGGATTTGCGACTGGGAAGTCCTGCTGCATGTGCTATGATCGCGGAGGCCACAGGGTCACCGGTTAACTGGATGGCAGGTGGTGCCCCCGTGCTCGCGAAATCGCTAAGTTGGTGAACATAACTCCAAGAACGATTGGGTTTGTGGAGGATATATCGAACTTGTTAATGGGGTGAATCTAAACCAAATCTAAACCAACTTATGACTGGGGCGCACCACCGGGTGTATAGACCTTAGTTGACTAGTTTGATATATCCTGTCATATCCTCAATAAACCCAACAATTGGCATAGTTAATTAGTTATAAACCAAACCACTACTACCTTCACAAACTGGGGCACCACCTTGTAGTGTCCTTGAATGTCCTTTCATCATTTGCTATAAATGGAAATGGATTCACATTTTACCAGGTAGATCAAAGCCAGAGTGTCTAAACTTGGCCATGGATGGCTATGATTTTGGGAAAGTTTCACACTAAATTTGGTGTTCATACGGTACAATCATCATTCATGGGCGAGGCAAAAAATGAATGTAGAGCAGAGACAGTTAACTTTGAGACAAGACCAGATTTCGAGCAGAGATTGATCAAGAGACCATCAGGATATCCTCTGGCAATCAACCATGGCTGGAAAATCCTAGCCTCAGGCCACGGGAATTTTCCGTCTCATCGTCCTGACCTGGGATTTCAATTTCGGTCCCCCATATGGCCCTCTGGTAGACTGTTGCATAACTATGGAAAATCACCATTTTTATGGGAAAATCCACTATAAATGGCCATTTTCAATAGCTATGTTAGTTTACCAGAGGCTAGGTACGATGTATGGCTGAAATTTTGATGAACCAAACTGAACGGATACGATTGTGAACTGTAAAACATGTCAAACTCAAAGTCTGGGATCCCAGCCGTCCCAACTGCTTGGCTTTGAGGTTTTGTTTTGCCAAATCCCAACATCTCTGGTTTCAGCTTGAAATGAAACATGGGCTCATGATTAAACCGCTCATCCTGACAGGAAAGCTCATATTGGAGGACACCATTGTTGGTTAAACCCCCATCAGTAGCAACCAACATATCCCAAAATATCCCAACTATATCTCCTTTACATAGGCATAAAATGCTTGCTCCAGATCGATCTCTCCACCATAAATCCAATAAAGTTGTTGATGGAAAAATCAACAGAAACCTCTCATGAGAATTCATAAGACATAGATCAACCATTGCCAACCCGTATAATGTCTCTTGAGAAAAAAACACAAACACATAAATGTACATACCTTTTCCCCATTTCTAGCGCTTCAACATGCTTCAACCAATATTGCCGAAACAAAAACCTGACCCACGCCCCGCTCCAGCGGCTGGAGGATCTCCTACCTGACGAGCCCAGCTTCGCTGACAACTTCCTTCATGAGGCGTTGAAGAGCCGCGGAGCCCAGGGAAAAGAACTGGTAGTGGGATGATGGTTGTCTGGTCAAACCCTCCATAAACCATGGTAAAATGTAAGGGGTTCAGGTTATGTTCATGTTTCAACCATAGAGATTTGATGACCCCCAAATATGTTTCAATCATGTTCAATCCAAATTGAAAGATCAAGAAGCACTTGCTATTGTCGCTGGTGCCTCAGTTTGTCAACTTGCTAGCCGTTTTTTAAGCCGCATACCTATCCTACCTGTTGGATTTATGGGGAATATCTCGAAACAGTTGGCTGGGTCTGCAAACATCACTGGGGGGCACCACCTTGTGGTGGATTTAATTGGCAAAGAATGGAGATTCAAGATGATTTAACTGCCATATTTGGCTGGTAGGGCCAAAAATGGCTGGTAGGAGGGCCCCATGGCTGCAGTGAAATAGCAGCATCATTTCACGATCTTTTTTGGTATCAGACCCTCCAGGGTTGTTATTTTCTCCACCAGTTTGATCCATTTTATGGAGGTTCAACCACCCCACCGATGTGATGACCCCAATCAATTCATGGATGTTCAAGGATCGCTCCAAAAAAACTATCACAGTTATTGGTGATATAAACATCCCTAAACATAGACCCTCCTTTTGTACCCAGAAAATGGTGCTTTGCCATGTGGTTTGCCCCATAAGTTTCGTCCTGTTCATTACTTTTCTCATTTTTGGGTGGTAGTTGGAGGGTCAACCGGTTGCCCCACCACCAAGCATACCAAGCTCTAGCTCTACCTTTCTGGAGTAGATCGCCTTTTCGGAGCCAGAATGAGAGCGATCGCTCTTGGTTTTGGGGAAATCCATGTTAGGAAAAACCCCAAAAAAACATAGTGGTGATATCCCATGATGTATCCCATGGTGATATCCCATAAAGTATCACCTGGGTTTTGATGTTCACAAAATCAAGAATTCCCACTGAATCTCACAATGATTTGCTGCTTTTCCCATGGATCTGTTTTGTTCACTCCCTTCATCCAGGACAGCTTGTGGGGTCTGGACTCGACCGAACCTCGATCCGAGGCTTGTTACATGAGGACAGCACCGTTCAAGAGCTGGACCTTCGTGGCAATGGACTCACCAAACATGATGTGACTTTTGGCGAAATGCGAACCGTGGAGTGTCAATTTTGGGGCTGTAGATGACTAGACTGAACTATAGTAAATGGATGAAAAAATCATATACTTAATGGATGTTCATGGAGGATCTACCTATATAATCCTATGTATAGTTTTGGGATGGCTGAATTTGATCATAACCTCACGTTGTCTTCCTGGAATGGTTATAATTCAGCCTTACAATCCCACTAAGAGGCTCCCTCGTGTGGGTTGAATCCCCATGAAAGTATCAGATACCCTCTGGTAAACTTACAGTTTGCTATTGAAAATGGCCATAGACATAGTGGATTGTCCCATGAAAAATGGTCATTTCCCATAGTTATGTTAGTTTACCAGAGGGTATCTAGAATCAGTGATTCTTCTTTGTGGTGGGAAACGTGTTTCAACCACGGAGCAAAAAACCTATCATTTCTTTAGTCAACACAACTGTGAGATGAAAATTCAAGTTTGAGATAATCTTCATGTGCAGTTGGGTTGTTTTGTTGCTGGTTTTGAAACTTTTCATGTTTAAGACGAATTGGAGTTCACCCAATCCTCGATACCGGCACTCTAATATATACATTTGTATACATTACATATTACATATCTGTGCTCAACTACCAGAGAGCAAACTGTTTTTCGTGCCAGTTTCAGAAATTCTATATTCTTTAGATATGATTCGATTCAGTAATTATTTTTGTGTATAGATATCTCAGGCTGGGATGGTTTGGCAGAACATCAAGCCTCGGAAGACTTTGAGTTTGTTTGAATATTGCGAATGTGCACAGCATTGTTGCGGTTTTCCCACTGACATGATTTGACTAGACTTGTGATGACTCTTTTTATTGAGACATCACCAGCTTGTGAAGACCCTGTTTTTTCCCGAATGCGTAGCAAGGGTTCCCGTTTCACTCTGGGGGTTTGGGGGTTGAGGGTGTGTTCGCCAGACGTTGCGCAACCGTCCGCAACCGTCCGCAACCGTTCGCAACCGTTCGCAACCGTCCGCAACCGTGCGCGTGAGGACGCTATGGCCGTGCCTATGGGGGAAGCTGCAAAGGAGGTCATTTTTGGA